>BQKN01066402.1:168601-195228 GCA_022839385.1 Asparagus kiusianus
TTTCAAAATGTTAACATACTATTTTCTATTGGTCGGCTTTGAGTGGACGTGGTGGTCCTAGGGCCGCTGCCACCGCTCCCTTCAACGAAGGATTTAGCGAAGAAGAACCTGCATGTTGACATTGGACACCATTGCAAGAGATCAAAACCCTTGAATTTTTAGGATTTTTTTTGAGTGGGAGGAGAACCAGAAAAATATGGTGTATTAGGGAGGAGGAAGAAGAAGAACAGTGTAATTTCGAATTTAGGGAGGAGGAAGAAGAAGAACAGTTATTAGGGATGGAGATAATTAGAAAGAGTGAGTTGAGCTATGAGTAGTTATTAGGGAGGAGGAAGAAGAAGAACAATGTAATTTCGAATTTATCTTTTATTTTTTGTATACAGTATATAAATATGATGTATTTGATACTTTGGGTTTATAAATAAGTGGGTGTATGGATCATAATGAAAGAAGGTGGGTTTAAAAATAAGTTGGAGTAAAACTTTGGGTTAAAAGAAGATTTTTCCTAGAAATTAATAATACATGCCCGCAACATGTCTTCCAACACTTGGTTAACTCTTTTTGTCTGCCCATCTGTTTACGGGTGGAACACACTAGAATATGATAATTGGCTGTCGAACGAGTTCTAGAAGCTCCTCCAGAAACGTGAAGTGAAAACCGAGCCTCGATCTGTTACAATCGTCTCTGGAAATCCATGTAGTCTTACGATCTCCTAGATGAATATCCTCGCATAAGTCTCCGTCGTGTATGTCATCTTCACTGATATGAAATGTGCTGACTTCGTCAACCGATCAACTATTACCCAAACAGAACTTTTCCCTTCTTCGACCTCGACAGTCCTACAATAAAATCTATGAAAATATCTGTCCACTTTCATTCTGGAATGGATAAAAGCTATAGGGTTTCTGTGGATCTCTAATGTTCTGCCTTCACTTGCTGGCAGGTAAAACACTTAGCCATATATTTCACAATATCCCTACACATACTGCTCCACCAAAAGTATCTCTTTAGGTCCTTATATATTTTAGTGGTGTCTGG
This sequence comes from Asparagus kiusianus, assembly GCA_022839385.1. NCBI lineage: Eukaryota > Viridiplantae > Streptophyta > Magnoliopsida > Asparagales > Asparagaceae > Asparagus > Asparagus kiusianus. Next base: position 169,640 of record BQKN01066402.1, read on the forward strand.
ATGCATTGTGTACCTGGTACGATGCGTCTTATCAAATAAGTCTTTCTTTAGTTGTGGATTATTTGACATCACTAATCAGTTCTTCATTCGAAGTCCTCCATCTGCTCTAACTGTCCAATTAGTTTTTGGCTCTTTGAAAATCTCTTTCTTTTGGGTTTGAATCCAAGAGTCCTCTAGTTGAGCTCTGATCATCATATAGTCCAAGATGGTTGCATGGACAAAGCTCCTAAAAATGCGCTGCTCTCACCAATCTCTGACCTAAAATTAAACTGGCTAAGGGTGTGAAGATCTCGATACAACGAGCACCTCAAAGCTGAAATTCGATGTCGACGCTTCCTGCTCAACGCGTTCGCTACGACGTTCGCCTTCCCCGGATGATATCGAATTGTGAACTCGTAATCTTTAATAAACTCGACCCATCGTCGCTGTCTTTGGTTGAGTTCCTTCTGAGAAAAGAGGTACTTTAGGCTCTGGTGATCCGTAAATAACTCAAACTGCACTCCATAAAAATAGTGTCTTCATTTCTTCAGTGCGAAGATCACTGCTGCTATCTCCAAGTCATGTGTGAGATAGTTCTGCTCATGCGTCCTCAACTGTCGTGAAATGTAAGCCATAACTCTCTGGGTCTGCATCAAAACACCTCCTAGACCCGATAACGATGCATCCGTGTAGACGACAAAGGTCTTATCACTGCTCGGGATAATCAATACCGGCTAGTCAACTTAGCCTTCAAGGTCTCAAAAGCTTCCTGGAACTCCGTGCTCCAAACAAACTGTACACCCTTCTTCATAAGGCGTGTAAATGGTGTCATAATTTTCGAGAAGTCCTGAATGAACTTCCTGTAATAGCCGGTCAAACCTAAAAAATAACGAATCTCTGTAACGGTCGTCGGCGACTCCCAATCAAGTACTACCTCAATTTTCGCTAGATCTACTGTAATACCCTCCTTGCTGATGACGTGATCCAAAAATCTGACATCAGATAGCCAAAACTCGTACTTACTGAACTTAGCGTACAACTAATGCTCCCACAAAGTCTGCAATTCTAATCGAAGATGCTGCTCGTGTTCTGCCTCCGATTTCAAATAGATAATGATGTCGTCGATGAATACGATCACGAACTGGTCCAAATATGAACGAAAAACTCAGTCCATCAAATCCATGAATACCGCGGGTGCATTGATCAGCCCAAATGACATGATAAGAAACTTGAAAGACCCATATCGAGTCAGAAAGACGGTTTTGGGAATATCTATCTCCCGAACTCACAACTGATAATAGCCAGAACGAAGATCAATCTTCGAGAAGTACTGCGCTCCCTGCAGCTGGTCGAATAAGTCATCAATTCTTGATAGTGGATACCTGTTTCGGATAGTGACCTTATTCAACTCACGATAATCTATACATAAGCGCATACTACCGTCCTTCTTCACGAAGAGAACCGTCGCTCTCCACGGAGAATATCTCTGGCGAATGAAACCCTAAGACAAAAGCTCATCCAGCTGAGTCTGTAGCTCCCTCATCTCATCAGGCGCTATACGATAGGGTGCTCGGGATATCGGTGTTGTGCCCGGCTACAACTCGATGCAAAAATCAATCTCTCTCACAGGAGGTAACCCATGTATGTTCTGAAAGACATCCTGATACTCTGAGACGACTCTAGTCTCGCATAAATTGGCACTCTGATCCCTCAGCATCACCTCCTCGATGTACGCCAGGAATGACTCCGCAAACAGGTTGCCTTGTGAGGTTGCTACAATCAACTCAGACCCATCAGATGTTCGCAAGCTGACTGTTTTAGCAAAACAGTCGATACTGATATGGTAGGATGATAGCCAATTCATACAAAGAATAACGTCGAAATCTGACAAACATGTTGACTCTTAACTAATGTAATCTTCTTTTCAATATTTATCAATTATTATAATTAAATAATTTTAAAAATAGCCAAATGCTTAGGCGCCGCCTAGGCGTATGCCTTGGCATCTAGGCGCTAGGCGCTGGCTCAAATGCCTAGTCCGCTTAGCGCCTTCTGTAACATTGTTTGCATGAATCATCGATGGGCTTTGGTTTTGGTCGTGGTGTTTGGATCAAGGTGGAGCTTGTGATGATCAAGATGATCCGGAAGTTTGACCAAGGTGGAGCACGATGTGATCACAGTAGTCCGGGTGTGACATGTTGAGTGATCAGGGGTGCTTGTTTGGAAGACAATGATGGCTATATTTGTTTGTTCCCGGGTGGTGGAGCATGGTGCATGTGTGGTGTTTATCTACGAAGTAGATGACGAGAATATTGGAGTATCTCTAGGTGTGTGAAGCTCGGAATCCTAATTACCTGTGGATGGTTGGTGCCTGGAGATGTGGCCCATGGTTCCCGTGGAGAGGTTGAGCCATATTCACAAGATGCGGCTCAGTTACGAGCCAATGTGGAGATTGTTGGGATATGTCTTGTATCTATTTTAGTATCCATTAAGCTTTGAGCCTGGTGGACTTTTGGGCCAAGCTTGCGCTAGGGTTTAGCACTATATATGTCTCTCATGTGAGAGGGATTGGAGGACAGATTGGGGGTTTGGAGAGGACATGAGTGGAGACTGTATGTATGTGTGGTGTATGTGAGGTTGAAAGAGGATGAGAGATGAGTGATTCTCTTGTATTGTTCTCCCTCTTACATAGTAGATTTCTCATGTTGTTTGCCTGTGGATGTAGGTCGAAATTGGAATTGGGGATCGTGGAAAGAGGATGAGAGATGAGTGATTCTTTGTGAACTTGTGTTTTGATCTCCGGGTTGCGGAGATTGGAATCTGGGATCGCTGATTCCCCAACACTAAAGTACAAAGGAGATTGGGTGGATGCAATGTTTTGGTTGATGTAAAGAGTCATTTTTTCATTAGGGCAACCACACCATAATCATCCACAAGAAAGACAGGTGTCTGCCTGTACATCGGCACCCCCCTCACAATGAAAACCTATCACTAATCTGTGTTGGTAATGTATTGGGCGTCTCTACTGGCAGCCACTTGGATTAGGGAACTGGCAGTGAACGTGGTTTGACTTGGTTCCAAACCGACCTGATAATCAACAGTAAATTCTTCATTAGCAAACTATGAGGGAATACTCCATAATCTTACTAGACGACCCGCTTGATGGATGTTACATAATTCCATGATCTTCTGCATGTTCGATTTCAAGATTGATTATCAACAAAAGCAAAATGGCAAAAGGGCATATCCAGATATCAGCTTTCAAAATATGATATTGATGATTGGAGTATCTATAAGGGTCTCCTGAGTGATTCTAAAGCTTCCAGCCTCTATTAAATGACATCTCTAAGGCATAGTCAGAAAGCTTGTCCTTTTCATTTTTCTAACGGCTTCTTAATATATGTTGAAATCAGAGAATTAGAAAGATTAGTATAGAGAAGTTAGAGACTCAGTTAGTTCCTTATGTAATTAGGATTTGGACTAGTCTTCTATTATTAATATAAATAAAGGTAGAGAGGAGAGGTAAATGAACTCTCATCTCTCTGATATCTGATATCTTCAACCAACTTGGTATCGGAGCTAAATCCTTAATCATAGAGTGCTCTTTCTTCTTCGTTGACCTGGAGGGGATTTTCGTGTGTGTGTGTGTGTGTGTGGGGGGGGGCCCCCGCCCCCCACAAACCGGCAAGAAAAAGCTATTGAATAGGGTTTCCTCAAGTTGTCGTCGCCTGTCCCCGTCATCCTGTCTTTTCACTCATAGTTATCAGGAATTTGTTGTTTTCCTCGCCTCCATAGACTTGCCTCGCCGTCACCGTCAATTAAGAAATTTGTCGCCTTGGCCACCCGATTTGCCTTTGTCCACTGCCCTTGCAAGTCGACAAAATCTTCCTCCAACCTCCGCTGATGCTTCTGTTGAACAAATATCAGAAAATGGAAGAAGCATGGACAACATTAACGAATAAAGATAGAAAACCAGCATCAGAAGTATAAAAAAGCCAGTTAAATGCCATTTTCCGGGAAGCAAGAGCAGCATCTGGAGCATGCTGTATAAGCTCATGTAATAGCACTATAGCAGTGGATCAGAAGTAGGTAACTGCTACAGAAGAATTGTATCTATTTTGTCACAGTATGATATATTTAACAACTTGATGAGGAAGTTATAATGTAAGATGTGTGGGGCTGTTATGCAGAGGAGGGCAGTGAAAGAATCCCAACATGGGGATAAGAACATGATTTAGCAACCTTAACTGGTAAAAGTGTTCTCTTATCTCAGTGATGGAGATGACTGATCTTAATGGGAATAGGAAACTTGATCCAAGCAGCAAACTGAAGCTGACATAGCAAAGAGCTCAAAGGAAGACAAAAGTTGTCATCCAGATCTGGTTAGCAAAGGTCTTAACATTTCAATTGAAAAAAATATATCAGATGCAATGAGTTGATATAGGCTATAGCCAATGGAAGTCGGAATATTTCGCTGCAATGGGTGTTATGTCACTGCTATTTATTTTTCAATCTGAATCGATCGTTAATTGTAAAAGATGAAGGGAGCATGCGATTGATTTCAAGAATTGTGGCATCCTCGCTAGGATCCATTAATAAGAATCTACATCGGCAATGTCTGTATTCTTCTATAGAACCTCAAATCATCTAGAAACTAGAGTTGTCTCAGATACTTGCAAAATACTGGTTTTTGATGAAGCATTCATTTGCAAGTAGTTCTCTTTACTTCATAGATGGTCCTCCATAGTTGAATTTTTTCGGACATGTAATTGTTAATTAAAAATCGTGTCTACTTTGTAAGTAGTGCAAGTTAAAGCTAAAGTGTAAGGTCAACTAGTTTTTACCTTGGAGATGGAAAACAAATTAGTCTTTCAGTTTCAGGTCATTGCTTATACTCTCCAAAGGCTACAGTTACAGTTTATCTTGCTTAGGGATCGGTGCCAGATAAAACAAAGACATAAAGTTAGTTAGAAAAGAGCATTCTTATGCAGAAAGAGGTGGGTCTACTTTCTAAAAAATTGCCAAGCTAAAACCTAAAGCATAAACTTAACATCTGTTGGACAGAGAGGACACGAGGTATTCTTCCAAGTCACAAATTTCCTTCTTCCTTGAAATGCTACAGTAATCTATTCTTGATTACGGGCCAATGGCAGATAACTATCATATCAACAAATTGAATAGTTTAAAATGATATATTGGGTCAAAAACTAGCTAATGGCTTTGCAAAGGGTGTAATGTGGAAGGGGCTGAGAAGTGATTTTTCTCTATCAAAATTTTAATATAATCGTGTTTTTTCATATGATGTTCTCTGAAGATTGAGTAAAGGATAACAAGCGATTTTGGTCCTTAAATTAAATAGTCTACTACACTTAGTAGTTATCCAATATATCCCGTAATTTTTTTCATAGGAGATAACATCCCGCTATTGATTTTCCATATCCTGCACCGGTCAAAAGATATGGCCAAGATAATATTGTGGATTTCATTCAACTGGAAAAGGTTTCCTAGACAATCTGCATGTGACTTATGTCCTTTGAAGGGGCACAAACTTCTAAATTTTTCTTCTTTATTCCTTTTCAAGTTACAAGTCTGATAAAAGATTATTACCTCTTTTCTATCAGATATTCTGACTTTTTCCGCTCCAGTCTGTGAAAGGACCAATCATCATATATTTTCTGTTGCATCTTTTGAACCTTCTTCATGATATATAATTTGTTTAGCTGGTATAATTATCAGTTCTGCATCTCATATCAAAACCACTTTCTTCTGAAGGAAACTAGTTATAATCTTTTGTCAAGAATGATATAAACTTTTCCTTTCTACTGTCGAATTCACAAAGAATGTCATTTCAGATTATTACAGAAATATGGATAACCAAGTTCACTGCTAAAGAGTTGTCTAGAATGTTTCTTTTGGCAACTCTCTAAATTGTCATCATATTTTTCTATATACAGTTTTAACCATGACTGATAAAGTGTATATCATTCTTGAGCATTATAAATTTGTTACTAATCTCAACTTTCTATCTTTGGTATAACAGAATATGGAGACGTAACTGACATCTACAATTGGTAATTCCTTCTTTTTTATGTCTCAGTGACTAATTCTAGAAATTACATTCATACTTTTGATTGATATTCTTTTGATATGCTTATATTTGTATGTTTGCTTTCTCCCTGAATGTATGTATCCTCTTTATAAATTATATGTATAAATGTATGCATCTCATGTCAGGCTTTTGAAACCAAATTTGATTACTGCAAACAAGAGAGACGAGAGATTGCATAAGTAGAAGAAAACAATTAAAAAATCTATTATTTTGGCGGAACAGGCTGCCGTTTTATTTTCTCCGCGCTATATTTTTAGTAGAAGATTAAAAAAAAATACATGGGATGTAATTATAGTAAAATTGTGAAGAGGAATGAGCACATAGTATGCAGTGACAATCAAGAAATATGTAAGAGTAATCACTTCCATTCTTTAGAATTAATCATTCGCCAAGATGATGAGATTGAGGATGATTTGGTTCATTGAACCAAATCAGGATGCTTAGAATGGAGGATAGTTTCTGAAGTCTTATGAGTTTAGACTACCCAAGAGATTGAAAGGAAAGTTCTACTGGAGAACTATAAGACAAAAATGTTTTATGGATCGTAATGTTGAGAAATTAAGAAAAAATATGCAAAAAAATAGAGTGTAGCAAAATTGAAAAGGATGCTACTTGTGTCCCCAATTATGCCCCATGAATGCGGAGGCCTCGTTTGGTATGCATGAATAAGTGAGAATGGAATGCCAATTATTATTTCTTATTCCTTCATACCAATTAAAACATCTTTTCAGAAGCTAGAACGCCCATTCACACTTAACATAAAGTGGGAATGAGCATATGCAATGAGATTATAGAGAATGAACATTCCCATTTAAGTGAGAAGAAAAAAAAAGCAAATAATTTCCATATATGTCGATTCTCCCTTCACTCTCTAAATTGCACCCAAACGTGAGAATGGAAATGAACATTCCATTCCCACATTAATTCCATTCCATTCCTTACTCCATTCTATTCTCACTTCACAATTCCCCTGTTCCAAACGAGGCATAAGGTCATGCTCCTCCATCCTTTCTCATACCCCAGATCAAATATTTAGAAGTTCTCTGAAGGAGATCATGCCCTATCTTCTAAGCTCTTTTGATTCTAAATGTTGGTGTAAATGGAGTTGAAGCTATAGCAAAGTTAGTTCTGGAGAGTGGAGAATTTTCTGTGGCTATGTTTCTTTCTATTATATGTTTATATCTCCCTGATATAAAATTTTCAGCTTTTACTGTAGATCTTACCTGTATATAAAGTTAGTATCTGTGATGTATTGATATAAATATGGGATAATGCTGATAACCAGATGTGGCAATCCTAAAACTTACAGGATGCAGTTAGTATTCAGACATATGCATGCACATAATGAATTAGTAAGGTTAAAGTGGTATATAAACAATAGTGATAATTTATAAAGTAGGTTTCTAAATTCCATAAATAAAATATAATACTACTAGTCATCATCCTTTAAATTCTATCTTATGAAAGAGGGCAATCGTCTCTAACGCCTCGTTTGGTACGCGGGAATAGAGTCAAGTGAGAATGGAAAGAAGGTAGGAATAGAATGGAATAGATGTGGGAATGGAATGCACATTGTCATTCTCATTCTCATGTTTGGGCGTGTTTAGAGAATGAAATAGGAATGACAATCTTATTCTCATTCCCATGTTTGGTATCATTTGTTCACAAGTGAGAATAAAAATTAGGTTTCTATAACACCCTTACAAAAACACAGAATTTTAAAAACATAAAATATTTTAAAAATGACTAAATAATTTATTTTTTAGAAAAATAAGTTTTATAGAAATTATATTTTTTCTTATAGAAATAAATTTTCAGTTGATAGTTATATTTTGGTACACCGTCTCAGCAACAATTTCGAACTTTTGGCTTACTAATTGAAAAATAATTTTTATAGAAATTATTTTTAATTATAAATAATTATAATTCCATATTTCTAACTTCTAATGCCATATGTCTATTATTTGTACGAGCAGCTAATGTTACTAGCATCACTATGCACAAACATATACAATAAACTAAATTCCATATGCATGCTACATGATTTATGACTGAATTCCATGCACGCATGAAGAGAGAGATCGAAAGAAAACACTAAAATTTGAAGGATTGGAAAAACATGTTAACTTTTACTCTGTATATAAAATTTCTATGAAATTTCAAATGCACTTTTAACTTTCAAAAAATTGATTAGGAATAGAAAACATGTTAACCTAGAAAGTTTGAAGGAATAGAAAACATGTTAACCTCTAATCAGAATATAACGTTTCAATCTCATCAATTAAGCACATTATTTCTTGTTGTGATTGCTTTGAAAAAATTACTGAAAAGATTAGGCATATATGCTTCAATGGAACTTCAAATTGTACATCCAAAGATAAAATATTTACTAACTTAATTGCCAATAGATTACGCAACCGAGTCACCAAAAGATAAAAAATTATTGTAAATATTAGGTAAAGATTAGCCACACATACATACTTTAAAAAGAAATAATGATTACTTAACCGAGTCGCGTTGAGTCGAAGACGAGATTTTTTTCTATTGCATACGCGATGGAATTAGGGCAAAGTCGAACAAAGAATAGTATTTTAATATTTTACATCTATTTGTATATTTGTACGAGTAACTAATGATATTATTTTTATAGAAATAATTTTTCATATGAAAATTTATATCTATTCATATCTTTTAAGGAGGGTATAATTGGAAATGATTTGATTATTTTATTCTCACTTAAGTGTGAATATCAATTCCTTGTTAAATGGTTGGGAATGACAATTAACACATAAAGTGGGAATTGATAAAAAGTGGGAATAACAATTCTAGCGTCTAAAAATACATCGTGTTTGGTACGCATGAATAAAGAGTTGGAATTGCATTCCATTCCCACTCATTCCCGCGTACCAAACGAGGTGTAAGTGAATTACAGATTAACTGATGCTACAAGTTGGGGAAATATGCTGACTCCTTGCTGTGATTTGTGATAAAGACTAGCTTCACATTAGGTTACTGCAAGAAAATTGATGTTGACTAGCTGGGGAAATATTTGTGGAATTATGTTCTTATCCTTAAAGCCGCCTCTTTTGTCCTTTGTAAATATACAATCTGAACTGAAGGTGTTGGACCTTCTGGTGATGTTTCATTTCCTTTTTTATTTTGTGACTGTTGGTTTCTTGTTTTTTACATCTTTTATTATTTCCATAAATTTACTATTTGTCTCTGAATGGTTGTCTGCTTGTATATCTCTTCATAGACAGTCACATTGTTTTTTTTAATTATCATTTATGTGTTCTGAACTGATAACCTCGTGGATAGTGACACATTCAATGAAAATGAACCACCCACTGATGACCCTTTATATATCTCATCACTTGGGGCTGCTGTTTACAAGGCCATGTCCAAAGGTGATGCTGACGCCATTTGGTTAATGCAGGTAATGGAACTTTTTAGTTTTCCTTATTAGTGATACAACCATCTTTTATTTTTAAATTATGTATTTAAAAACATATACACATCCTAATTTAAATTCATGCTTTACTTATGGATATAAAATTTAGAAGTGCAGATTATGTTATGGGGCTGATGGTGGAGCTGGGAATCTCTTCTCTTTCTTGGGAGGTGGGGGGTGGTGGGAAATACAGCTGTCATACTATACATCGATCAAAAAAGTTATCAAATATGACAGTGTATAATAAATTTTTCATATATGTAAGTAGGTGAAAGAAGAACCTAGATTAGATGTTAAAAAAAAAAAATTCCATGAATACTTATGAAAACATTGCCTCCCAATAAATTCTAGGAGAACCATCTCCACTGTAGAATTAGCATCTACAATGTAAAAACTTCACCCCCAAACAGATCCAAGGGGATATTCTCCCAAGTTCTGTTAGCAACCAGAGTTTCATCTAGTTACTGCCACCATGTTTTTTCCATTTTACCAATTTATTTAATGGAAATCTAACCAATCACCTTAGAATCTATGTGATTAGTACAAACAAAATTGAAGAAACTTTCCCAACTTTACTTTAAAAAGATAGTAGACAATACCAAAATGTTTTTATTCCTTCTCTCCCATCCTTTCATTCCTCATGGGACAGCAGCCAACGCTCATTCTTGTTCCCCGCAACTTTTAATTACAAAAGACTGTATACTAGATATTTCCTAGTGTTTTGTTATGTCTAAGGACTTTGATTACAACGTTTGCTAGCAATTTAACTTCTGCAGCAGACATGGCTGATCAGATTTAGGAGAACATTTTGATTTTTGGCACATGTGGAAATATTAAAATGCAGATCAAATGCGAAAAAGAAAAATGAACATGATGTCAAATTTAAATAAGTATTAATTAAGTTCCTTTTCTAATGCTCTAGGTGATCTATATCATGGGCTATACAATCTCTGATTTGAGATAGCTATATATAATTAATCTAGGATTAACTAAAAGGATGTATTATGTACATTTTTAAAAAGATAGATAAGTTTTTAGTTAAAAATTATATATAATATATATTTAAGTAAATGCAATTATACAAACATTATACTTAAGTTACAGGCTAATGTATTATAAAAAAAGGAGTTGTGGGCCAATAGATGAGAATGACTAAATGACTAAGTTATGAACTTGTGCATGAAAGAGACTAAGTGGCAGACTAACAAATCAGTTAAGATAATATTGGCATATCCCCAACTAAAACAAAATGCCGTTTTTCTCTTTCTTCTCAGACTCAATTGCTAGGATTTGAAGTCAAATTTGAACATCTCAATGAGTTCATCTCTAAGGTGCCATGGGTTTGCATTTTGGTCAAGAGTGTTAGGGTTCCCAGCATCTACATAATTATCATTCATAACTTATTTTAATTCCACGTTTTTATATATCCAAAGTTGCATTGTAATATAATTTCTACTTCATACTTTCATCATGTTATTGTTGTTTTTATCCCGGTTTCAAGTAGAATAGGAAAATGGGGTCTCAATCTTCATGTAGTTTTGCATTTAATAGTAGGATTGTGAAATGAGGTTTATATTTTCATGTGATTTTGCATTATATAATGGAATTGTGAAATGAGGTAGATATGTGATTATGAGATTTTTATATACATTTTGATGATTAAATTATTATTGGAAATGAGTTTTCTATGTTCATGAACTTTTGCAATTATTTTACAAATGTCATAGTTAAAATTGCTTTACTTCTTACTATTATTTGAAATAAACTTAATGACATAAGTTATAGTGTATTGGCAATCTGTCAAGTCTTAGAAAAGATTATACTTTCTAATTTGTGGTTATGGGAAAACTTACTACAATTGATACATTTTAAAAAAAGAACTTTCAAAGATTGGAGCCGATGGCTGGATATGTTGAAATGATTTATTGGTGTTGTGTCACAAGATGGATCATATTTTAGGTGCAACTCAAGAGAATCTATCAAATCAGTTTTTATGAGATGAATCACAGAAGCTTAAGGAAAACTTACTACTGATAGGAATAGCCTTAGAATTGGTGTTATGTGTTATGATGACAGATGAGGTATTAGGGTCGGGTTCTGGGGTTGGGTTCAGAAGATATGAGGTTAGCTGTGGTTAGGGAGACTATGGTTAGGGAGAAGATACCAGAGGAAGAAGATGAAAGAGAGGCGGCCAATGGAAGAGAGTATAGGTGAAAGGTTAGGGTTTGTAGAGAGGAGAGGTAGATTAACTATCTAATTTCTCTGATTCCTTCAGTTAACATTATGCTTACACATACACACACCAGATTGACTTGGTAGATGGTGCCAGAGGTAATGCCATGTATCTTTACAAAATTGCAATATCGTTACTGGTGGTTCCTGTAGTGCTTTTGGGCTAAAGTCCCCTTTAAGATCTTTTACATAGCAGACTAGCATTGGTGGTTTTCATAGCTTGGATATTGGAGTGCATACATTTAAAACATTGGGATCTACAAATGTTATTTGATTTGTTTTTTCCCCCAAAAAAATTCTATCTGCTCAATTGAGCCATATGAAGTACAAGGTTGACATGGTCCATTTAACCTGGATGCTCGTTGTTGATGACTACGACCAAATAGTCAATCAGATCCGGGCTAGGATCGGTTCTGATCCAGAACTGGATCGGTCCCCCCTGAGTCCACGCCGGAACGGGGTAGGGGAGAGTGATGGAGGGGCCGCTCCCTTCTTCGACTTTATGCCAGGTTTTCGAACGGGGGTTTGATGTCCAAGTTGCACAGACAAGAAGAACCCGTGAGAGGGCGGGGACCGGTTCCCCTATGGTTCCTCCGACGGTCAAATTAGTGAAACTCGAGTGGGGAAGAGGAAGATCAGGAACCAATGTGGTTCTTGAAGCGGCAAAGTGTATGCACAGAGGATCTACGTCAGCTTCTCCGTCTAGACGAAGAACTGTGAGTTCTTTTTCTTTTTAGAGAGAGAAAGAGCGAGGAAGCCTTAGCTTATGCTTTTTTCTTAGGGGGTCCTCTCCTTCTCTTAGAGGTTCGGCCTCCTGTATTTATCTCTGACGTGGGGATCAGTAGGTCACCTCTAGTTCTGCATAGGGAGGCGGTGAAGAAGTGCGGGCTAAGAGCCGAGTCATCCCTCGCTTCTCAGGTGTCGGCTGGCGACTGGAGGGGAAGTCACTTCAGCATAAGGGAGGGTGTCTTCGTATTTTTCAGGAAGTGATTGAGAGCGTGACAGAAGGCACGTGGGCAGCTGACAAGTCTTGGAGACCATCAGGCCAAAATCTGGATAAGACTTGTCCGAGGTGAACTGAAATGCAAACATATGCTCTGGGGAGAGGCTTAAGGCAAAGGTCGAGTCCTCAACGTAGCTGACAGCAAGGAATATCCTTCAAGTCGTCTCTGTGAGTTGTCAAGTGAATGGTCGAGTGCCCTAGGATGTTGTCCTCGATAATAGGGTCGACTGATCCCGCCTTTCACGTCGGCATGAAAAAATATCGACTGGATATGTCCGTGGAGTCGAGGCCTTTGTTAGGCTTGGGCCACTTAAGTGGGTTGAAGTCATTTTACTAGGATTCTTATTGTATTATTTTATAAATACCCGTATATTAGGTGAGTAAACACCATAACAGTTGGCTCTTTTCGCTTGGAGTCGACTTTTAGTCGGGTCCAAATGAAATAAGATATGCTTTGGTCAATAGCAGCGTGCTGAGGACAAGAAACTGAGAAAAGTCTTTGTCTTGGAGACATGGCTAACATCATCGGGCATCCTTCTTTACCCATCATGACTCCATTTTTCATGACTGACGTTATCAAAGATCTGAACCCTCATTTTGGGAAACAAAGCGTCATGGATATAATGGAGGATCTTCCGCTTTTCAAGTATTGGAACGTGGGGCATTGAATGAGGACGACGCTTCGTGTTTCGAGTGAACCGTTTCAGATTCCAAAGTGGATCTGACTTGGTTGCTTCGAAAATCACCGTGTCCTTTGCAATCCTTCCACGTATTGCTACAAAAACTTATAAATAGCCTCTTGATGTTAAGAGAATTCTTTTACGAACATTCGCTCTGACAAATTTCCTGATATTCCTCCAAGCTTTTTTGAGAAAAAATATTCCATGGCCTCTCAAGTTTCAACTTCTGACAGTAGTGAGGAGAGCCTCGTTGTTTTTTTTCTTATCCGCTCGAGGGTCCATATGGACAATCTGATGGGGTTATATGATCAATACAATATCCCCCGGACCCTCACACTGGCGGCACCGGAGATGAGCGAGCTAATGTATTATCATAGCGAGGGTCGAGTGCCGCTGTACTTGGCCCACTTAGAGCAGGGCTTACGGCTATCCTTACACCCTTTTATTAAGGAGGTGCACGCCGCTCTAGGAGTCTCCTCTTCTTAGTTCTATCCGAACACAGTGGGGATTCTGGTGGCTTTCATCATTATTTATCATCATGTTGGAGTCTAACCAAGCTTGAGATTGCTTGGACATCTTATCAGCGTGGAGTCGGCTGAGAAGGACCCACATTATTTCTACCACTATCGTGGTGAGTTCCAGCTTGTCTTCGTCTCTTTGGAGTTGGATGAGGACTGGAGGACGAGATTCGTGTGGGTCTATGGTGGCGACAACGTCTTGACCTGCTCAGACTGGCCGGAGGTGAATGAGGACGCTTTGAGGCCAGTCACCCTTAGCGATTCTGAGATGATGGACCTGGAAAAGGTTCGTTCCTATGCCGAGCTACGGGAGAGCGATGTTCTATTTGATGATGTGTCTCTCCAGACGACGAACATATCCATGATTTTATCTTCTACTGGCTTCCAGGCAAGGACGAGCCTCGTTTCTTTGTTGGAGGAAAGTCGTAAGAGGAATGCAGGGGCCGAGGGGTCGAGCTCCACTGTTAGGCCTCATAAGAAACTGAGGGAGGCCTTCAGCGTTGAGAAGGTGGCTGTCTTGATGCCTCAAGCAGCCGAAATTGCCTCTGAATTGAGGGGGAGGACAATGGTCGAAAGGTGGCGTCCGATCGAACTGGTTGTGGGGTTCCAATCAGCTGAGATGGGTTCGCTGGTAACTCAGCTTAACTGCTTAGAAAATGTCGGCCGAGTCTTCTCCTGACAGGGAGATAATGACCCTAGCGGTCGAGGAGGATGCTGTCGACCCCAATATTGTTCCTGAGACGTCTCGTCGTCCTGGCAAGGAGTCGATTGACTATGTCGAGGGGAGAGCTGAAACTTCATCAGACCAGATGGAGAATAGTACTGACGGGGGGATTTTGGAGGATATGCCAAGTGTTGGCATACACCAAGCTTTCCAGGCTTGTTTGGCTCGGGGGATTTTGTTGGGACACGCTCTGTTCAATCGACTTGAGCATTCTCTGGAATGTCAAGCAGAGCTGGTAATAGAGAAGTCGGCCAAGGAAGAGGTAGAGAAGAGGATCACTGTCTTGGAGGCCGAGTTGACTCACAAAGAAATTGCTTAAGAGCTTTGGAATCCAGTTCTCCAAGCAGGTGAACCATCAAGGACCTTTAAAGGGAGATGGTTTATTTACAGGTGGAGGCTCGATCAAGTCCTGTATCTCTCGAGAAGACGAGGATGGACTTTGAGGAGCTGCAATCACAGCTTCAAGCGTCCACGGTCCTTGTCAAAGAACTGGAGGAAAGACTCGTTCGTCTAGATTAGGATCATATAGAAAGAGGATGGTCGACGACTGACGTCATGGCCTCTTGGGAAGGGTCGAGGTGACTTTGGCGTGTAAGGCCGGGGTCGACTACTTCCTCCCTAGTGCCTTGCAACTCTCATCCTGCTCCAGACCGCTTCTATCATTCTTGCGTCTCCTGTTATCTTAATTTGTTGAGAGATGTCGAGAAGAGTGGAGGTGAGTTGGATTTATCAGCAAGCGACGATGAGATCGAGCCTGTTGCTGGGGCCCCTGGGGAATCTTCTGTGATTGCTATCATCGGGAGACTGCCAAGTCCAACTTCCGGATCTGGTCGAGAGCTTTGAAGACTTGCATGTCTCTCTTTTTTTATTTTTTATTTTTTTTGTGTAGAGAAGTTTGTAATGAAGTTTACTCTTATTGAATAAAAATTAATTTTTGTCTCCATTCTTGAGTTTGCCTTCATTGTTGACATTCCTTTAGCTTTGTAGCTTTGTTCTTATCTGAGATGTTGGCTGAAGTGAGTTAGTTGTAATGTGTCGACCCGTGCTGGGGACTTGTGACAACTAGTTCACTTGATGTCTTAATTTGACTGAGCGTTTAATTGACCATAACTTGACAGATGACTGGTTACAGTTTTTAGGTCAATTTAAGTATCGGCCGAACACTTAATATTCATACCTCAGGCTTATGAGTACCTTTTTTGACAGAATGATAACCCTGAGGTTAGGTGCGTAGGTCTTATGTAGATGCCTAGGTCTTCAAAATCCCCATATGGTCGAGTGATGACTGTGGGAGTCGACAATAGGGTTGTGTCTTGGGTTTATCCTAAAGAGGTACCAAGGGCTTGTTGACATGCCAACCCTGAGGTTTGGTTGCCCATGACTTATTTGGACGCCTGAGTTTTTAATTAACCATGATGGTCGAGTAGCACTGAAGGATTCGACCATATGTTATGCCTTAGGTTTACCCTGAAGAGGTATCAAGGGTTTAAAATTCGACTGAGGAGTCGAATGCCTAGAACTCTTGAGAGTTGACTAGGTCTTCGACAGCCTTGAGGCTGAATGACAACACTAAGATTGGGTGCCTAGGTCTTAAGTAGGTGCCTAGGTCTTCATAATCCCCGTATGGTCGAGTGGCGACTGTGGGAGTCGACCATAGGGTTGAGCCTTGGGTTTATCCTAAAGAGGTACCAAGGGCTTGTTGAGGGTGCCTAGGTCTTACGTAATGCCAAGGTCTTTAGCCCTGGTGAAGGCTTGATTCCTGCGATATAAGAGTTAATTCATATTTGATAAGATTTTATTAGTTCTGAAATTTACATGATTATGAAAAGTATTCATTGCAGACATCTGATGCTTAAGAGGGTTGAATCACTTGTGATCTTGCTGCGTCTCTGTTTCAAAGGCAGTTTTGTAGCGGATGAGACCGCCAATATAGAACCATTTTAGTTGGATTTTGCCTTTACCATAGCGAGCAACTCGATAATAGATGAAGATGAGTTGAAACTCTATTTGTCATCTCATCAGCCAAGGTTCCTTTTGAGTCTGAATCTTCAGTAAGGCCTTGAAGGCAGATGGTTGACATGCCGGCTTTTAGCAAAAGGAACCGCCCAGACGCCATTAATCATGTCGAATGGTGCTTTTCCGGGTCGGGTTCATGAGGGTTGGGGGCACGATCAGAAGCTACATGATACCTTTTGTGGTGGAAGTTCTCTTGGAAAGAGAATCCACCAACCAGTATTGTACTCTTTGGAAATGACAAACCGCATCGGTTTTTTTGAAGGAGTTTTAGGAGCACTAGGGGTTGGACCATGCTGTGAATGGAGAACTTTCCCTTGTGGGGATCATACGGGTCGCATGCTTCGACCACAAAAGCTTAGACAACTTTAGTGGTGCAGACGTCAGTTGAAAGGGCCAAGGTCACTCTTCCTGTGAAGACAATTAGTCGACAGGCCCTAAGCTTTTCCCGCAATCTCATCCCTGGTGTATGGGAGTTCCCTTCAAAGAATCTTCATGGTCCAGAACGTCTATCACAGACTTAATCACTGCTCCTATGCTCGTACGAGCTATTGTCAGTTAGAGCTTAAATGATATTTAGCCTGATTGGAACCTGTGTTCTGGCTAGAGTTATTCTGTGATGGCGATTAGAAGCAGAGGTTGCTTTTCAAGAAAGACAACCATCCTGGAGGGTTTTCTAAGGGGGTTGAAGGTCACTCTACCATCTAGCCGATGGTGTGCTTGGAAAACACTCCGCAGATAAGTTCCTGAGGCTTTCGAGGACTACGCCTATGTTGGTTCCTCTTAGCCATAGCTAACCCTCCTTAGCTTGAATGATATAACTTCTAACTTCATTTAGCTTGGATGATGCAACTCCGATGTTGTTCTTCAGGGTGAGTGGAATCAAACTCTTTTTCAGAACTCAGCATGCCTTCTCAAAAAAGAAAAGTGGCCCTACGGTGGACGCCAAACTATTGATGATTACGACCAAATAGTCAATCGGAGGCTTTACAGGTGTCGGCTGGCGATTGGAGGTGAAGTCACTTCAGCATGAGGGAGCGTGTCTCCGTATTTTTTTGGAAGTGATTGAGAGCGTGGCAGAAGGCATGCTGACATGCTGAATCATCCTTCGCTTCACAGATGTCGGCTAGCGACTGGAGGGGAAATCACTTCGGCATGGGGGAGGGTGTCTTCGCATTTTTCGGGAAGTGATTGAGAGCGTGACAAAAGGTACGTGGGCAGCTGACAAGTCATGGAGACCATCAGGCCAAAATCTGGATAAGGCTTGTCCGAGGTGGACTGAAATGCTGACATATGTTCTGGGGGAGAGGCTTGAGGCAAGGGTCGAGTCCTCAACTTAGCCGACAACAAGGAATGTCCTTCAAGTCGTCTCCGTGAGTTGCCAAGTGAATGGTCGAGTGCCCTAGGGGGGTCGTCCTCGACAATAGGGTTGACTGATCCCGCCTTTCGTGTCGGCATGAAAGAATGTTGACTGGATGTGTTGGCGGGGTCGAGGCCTCTGTTGGGCTTGGATCACTTAAGTGGGTTGAGGTCATTTTGCCAGGACTCTTACTGTATTATTTTGCAAATACCCGTATCTTGGATGAGTAAACACCATAACACTCGTATCATTTATTTTGAATGCTATAGTATTGGACTTGCCCTGATACAGTCTGTATTTAGCTTACTAGAATCTGCAGGGCTGTAATAATAATTCTGACAAGCAAGTCATTTTGTCCTGGTCATTATCCAATCTAGCTATGCGTAGTGGCAATATTTTCCAATTGGATTTGCATCAAGCTTTGGTCCTTTATTTTTAATGCATACTTGGACAGAAAACTATAGATGTATTAACCAGATTTATGGTCATTACTCTGGCACCAGTTTTAATGATATAATAGTATCGACATTGCAAGTGCACTGATTTCTTTCCTCCATTTTCAGTTCATAGTTGTTTGTCCTTCTTGGGCTTTGTCATTTCTCCCCAGCTTGTAGGCAAAGAGAGTGTTGTTGCGCAGACAACTAGTAACATATATTAGCATTCTCTTATGATGTGCAGGGTTGGCTTTTCTCATCAGACTCTGCTTTCTGGAAGCCACCTCAATTGAGAGTATGTTCCATAGACAATGAAGTTATCCTTTATCTATCTTTTAAAGTAAAAAGTTGATGACATATAGCTGGTAATTGCAATTGTAGCTTCATAGTTAGCTCATGCAAAATTATAATTATACTAAGGATAATGCCATATTGTTAGTAATATTTAAGATGGGCTCCAGTTTGGTATAGTCATAAGTTCTCCTGCTGCTATTGTTATTGTGGTTCATAACTGTAGTTCGTGGTCCAGACAAAGTAGCTAGCAGATAATAACTGCAATTCATTTATTACTATATGAAAAGTTGAATTATGGGTTCATTCCTAAGATTTTCTGGAATATTAAATCATTAAAACTAGCTGGGTTTTTTCACGCTTATAGCAGGCAGAGTTATTTTTTCAAACTTTTACACCTGTTGATATTACTTAAGTTTCTCTCAAATGATTGTGCACTCTGCAGGCAATTCTTCATTCAGTTCCTATTGGAAAGATGATAGTGCTTGACTTATTTGCTGAAGTCAAACCAATTTGGAAAAGCTCTTCACACTTCTATGGTGTTCCATATGTTTGGTACTGCAATTCCCTGGCATAATGTTGTTTACTTACTATTATAAGGTTTTACTTTTGTCAGAACTTAATTCTGCATTGGGGTAGTAGTTTCATTTCTCATGTAACTTTGTGGCTAAAATATGTTAATCTTTCTTTAGCACTCATTTCTTGTGAATCTAATAAGTTTGTGCCGTTGCTCTTTATGTTTCTCATTTAGGTGCATGTTACACAACTTTGGTGGAAACATTGAAATGTATGGCATACTAGATGCAATTTCATCTGGTCCCATTGAAGCACATCGTAGCAAGAATTCAACTATGGTATGTTATGCGAGAATTTTTCGAAATTTGTCCTTCCTTATTAGTACCAGAAAGCAAATTACACAGGTAAAGGTTAGGTGATTGTAAAGAAATTTTAAGAGAGGTTTATCTCTGTAAATAATATATGAAAAATTTTATCGAGCCCCTATACTAGAACCTTTGCAACATATCACCTCTTATAATGGATGTTAGGACTTAGGAGATAGACCCTGATTGATTGACAACATTGAAAATCTCAGTCAGAGCTATTTCATGTTTTGAACCATATACTCTTCAAGTGAGGGTAAAAATGTCAGATGCTGTCATGTTGCTTCCACCTCTGACTTATAGTGGTATGACAATGTTGATTCATCTGGGAGTGTCTGCTAATATTCACAATGAGAGTTGGTAGGGTCTCATTGGTAGGGGTATTTATGCAATTAACCCAATCATATATACCACAAGGTAGGCTATATGGTTATTATAATGATGCTATTTCCAATTACAACTTAGTTAGCAAGATGTATTTGTTGTGTCACCTACATCATGATACTTCTTATTGAACTCTTAGAAAATCCTTTATGAGACCAAGTATTGGAGGTAGAAGATCAACAATTTTCCTTCTTAAAAATAAAGAAGTCACTTTTTGCAACTATTGTGGGTTCAATCCTGTGGGATTTTATTTTCATTGGATCTTTTGTATGGAACAAGTCATGCTTATAAAAGTTGACATGTCACTATTTTGAATTCATCTGGGGTGTAAATGAAGGGAATAATATCCTTTGGTAATATGTCCATTTATGGGAGTTCGATCCGCTGTAAGTACTACCACAAATACTACTGGTTCATCATACTCTTTTAGGGTGTTCCACTAGTCTGCAGGCTTGTAAGCCTATTCAATACATCATACCATTTTTAGATATGAGTTGTTTGTCATCAAATCTTTAAGATGTAGCTTCTCATTATTAATTCTGTCCACATTCTTTTCCTTAGATTGGCGTTGGCATGTGCATGGAAGGAATTGAGCAGAACCCAGTTGTATATGAACTTATGTCTGAAATGGCATTTCGGAGTGAAAAAGTGCAACTTGAGGTAATAAAGTTTCCGAGGTCATAGTTTAAAGGTTTTAGAGACTGGTAGGTAAGTGGATAAAATTCTTATAATGTCCATGTAAATTCATGCTTTTACATACACACACACATATATATAAATACACACAAACGCACACAAACGACCCGACTCAGCACGACCGACTTGATTGGCCGACAACTTGCGTAACCGAGTCAAAAGGCGGTACTACTTGACCAACCCCTCAATTGACTCCACAAGCGACCCGACTCAGCCCACTGTTCAACCGACATCTCGCGTAACTGAGTTAAAAGGCGGTACTTCTAGGCCCTCGGCCTGAGGAGTCGAAAGACGATAGTTACCTCGAATCCCTCGTCAGCCGACTACTCTCGTATTAACTACCCTGACAACATCATCATTACCCTAGCCCCCATAGTCTTTATGACTCATCAGACCCAGTCAGCACCAAGCACCTGCTGTCATTCCCACAATAAATGACCAAGTAAGTCACCTCATTCCGCAACCGACACATAATGTGTGTCTGCCGACTCAGCTGCCCAGCTGGATTCGGCCCAAGTTACCTTCTTGCCCCTTAAATTCACTATAAAAGGAGCGACACTGCATGCGGTAACTCTCTCTGGCCTTTTCTTTTTATGTAACTAAGAAATAGTTCTATATTTTTCCATTCAAGATCATCTACTGACTTGATCATCGGAGGAACAACCGGAGAATCCAACTCCGCCCTCTTACGAGTTCCTTCATGTGCAGGGAAGAATAGTAATCCCCAGAACCTCTTATCAGAAGGAGTTAAAAGGTCCCTAGTCACTCCATAAACTCCTAAACAATCTCCTGTTTGATAACTAACATCAACAATTTCAATATTTTTTTATATCTAGACTCTAGACGCCAGCATCTTAAACCTTGTATTACTTGACAAGTTCTTTTTCTCATGGACACTCCTTGTCTATATGCAACATTTATTCAGACATGCTCAATTATATGAAGGCCATGCAACCCCCCCCCCCCCCAAACGGCCTGGAGATCTAGAAAGATGAAAAAAGTTGGTAGGATTGAGTAGGCTCTGATACCATGTTACATTAAATCCTCTAGCCATTACACCGAAACTTTTGAGGACTGTTGTTTTATATTTATTCTAACAATCTCCAACAAGTCCTACAATCTAATTATAATTACCTGGTCAAACATTGCTAATATCGTGCGTGCAATAAATCTGGTCAATCCATTGCTCATTATTACTTGTAATATATGACTTCTCCATTATTTTGATTTATGCTGTTGTTTGTACTTTATTATGATTAACGCTTCTTCATTAATCTTTCTAGATATGGGTCATCACTTGAGTGAGATTGATATGAAGCTTCTTTTATAACATATGTGCATGGGATGTATAGCACTAGTTGATATAAGCATTAACAGTGACATAAGTAACTCTCTAGTGTCTTTTTGGTGTGATTATTCCATGTACATATATGATACTTCATCCTCTTGGCTCTTAACTCATCAGTAAATTATATTTTATCGACTATTGTTCTGGCTTCCAGGCTTCAACTTGACTATTGCACCCCCCCCCCCCCACACACACACACACACACATGCAGATGTTTACATATTAACTGTATAAAGTTTGTGCAAATTTAAGGACTAATAATATGGGGCTATGTGAAAAAAAAGAATGCACTATGGATTTATATGCTACATCCATACCATTAGGTATAGGATGATGCCTCAACACGATATATCTATCATTTCAAATAACTATCTTAGTATGTGACATAGTTCATTGGGCAAGTTGGGTAGTATTTTAACTGTTTCCATAACTTAGCTTTGAGGAGCAAATTTAGATCCAAATTTCACCTTTGATCTTGTAGGAATGGTTGAAAAGCTACTCTTATAGACGTTATGGTCGAGGAATTTACTATATGAAGGAAGCATGGAAAATTTTGTATCACACAATTTACAACTGTACAGATGGAATAGCGGTATGGTCTTTCATTAAATTTGTTTACTTCCTGATCTCTCTGCTCTTAACATAGTGTAGGGTTATTTCCTGCAAAATGTTTTCGGTAATCCGCTTTTCATTTTTTTTCCTCAGAAGTTTTTGTTTCATGCAATCATTTTATAGTCACAAAATATGCTAGCTTAGTGATTACTATATGTAGTTATACTAGAGTTCCCTCATTTCCAGCGGGCACATCATACTTTATTATTCCTGCAATATATGTGAATTTTTTTGACAAAAAACATTAAACATTTTATAATCAGAAAGCATGCAAAATTTATTTGGTTACCTAAAAATCGTTTTTCTTTCATGCATGTTAGTTAAGGGTCCGCCTCATGAAACTATAAAATTGAATATCCAGTTCGAAATTTTTACAATGTTAATGCTTTTTTCAAGTGCTTCTGACATTTCAGAGATAGTAATGCACCACATAATTGGTGTATAGTTAAACATGTTTCCCTATGCTCTTATCTCTATATTTTGGCGCAGGACCACAATAAGGACTTCATTGTTGAGCTTCCAGATTCTGGCCCATTTTCTAAGGACCCTCACATTTCAAATGAAGGCTATCCACAGAAGATGATTACAAAGGAAAATAAGCATAGATTCTCCTTCAGGGAGACCCACACTAATTTTCCTGTGCCACATTTATGGTATTCGACTAAAGAAGTTATAAATGCTTTAAAGTTGTTCCTTCATGTAGGAAATGATCTACGAGGAAGTCTCACATTTAGGTATATGCACCTATCTCATCCAAAATAATGTTCAGATGCTTGTTTCTATATTTATCTTTTCTCCTAATAGTGATTCTACTTTATGATCAACATTATTCTTCATGTTCATGTTCATCTATCATTGTGGTGTCTATATAATTTTTTATTTAGCAGAAGGGAAAACATAATAAAAATTAAACCAGCAAGAGGAAATGAAAAAGGCAAAGGAAGTTACCTGTGACATTTTTTAATATTCACTCAACCTTCTTCGGCTTGTTTTGTGAGTTAGAGAAGATCCCTAGTCTGTTAATTCAAAATGTATAATCTTACTATTCATCTAGACTCTTCTTAGTTCCAATATGATGCAAATTGAGGATTTATCCTAGCCTGAATGATCAAGATAGGCTGATTTGTGCCGTAGTCTTCGCTGTTGAGGGTTCTCATCAGGCTGACAAACAGTTGTAAGACATGACAAATATTTGATCCTTACATGTTTTTGATCAACCATCACTTTGTTGAGAATAGAGCTTGAGTTGTGCGAGTGAGTGCTAACTGTGGGTACTTTTTCGTCTCAGGTATGACCTGGTAGACCTCACGAGGCAAGTACTTGCAAAATTAGCAAACCAAGTTTATTATGATGTGATGTCTGCATATGATGCAAATGATGCCAATGGATTGATTCTTCAAAGCCAAAAGTTCCTCAAACTAATAAAAGATATTGACACACTTTTGGCTTCTGATGACAATTTTCTCCTTGGAACGTGGTTGGAAAGTGCAAAGAAACTAGCAGCAAGCCAGGAAGAGCAAAAACAGGTGATGATCAATACTTCTACACAAAATCTCCTCTACTAGTTTGAATTTTTTTTTCTACATATACTTATGGTTTTTGTTCTCCAGTATGAATGGAATGCTAGAACACAAGTGACCATGTGGTATGATACCACGAGGACCAACCAAAGTAAACTACATGACTACGGTAATGCCCCAACATTTTTTGGTCGCCTAGCAAGTAGACTACCTGTAATTACTGATTTGTTGTTCCTTTTTTTGAGAAAAAATTTGTTGTTCCTTTTGTTTGTCTGCATCTAATGATCAGCCAACAAATATTGGAGCGGACTTTTGAAGGAATACTACCTACCAAGAGCTTCAGCATATTTCAAGTATTTGTCAATAAGTTTGAAAGACAACATAAATTTCCCATTGGAGAGTTGGAGAGAAGAATGGATAACCTATTCAAATAAGTGGCAAGCAGGTAGTGAGCAATACAAAGTGAAAGCTGAAGGTGATGCTCTTGCCATTTCAAAAGCGCTGTTCAGTAAATACTTGAGTTGAAAAGCTATCGAAGGTGATAAGCTCAGGAGAGAAGAAAAAAGGGAGAAGGGGGGAAAAAAAAGCAAAGCAGAAGACGCCAACAAACAGCCAGTGGTTTTGATGTGCAGTATCGACTGAACAAAAATGAGTTAATTTTCTTTTGACCCTCATTGGAAAATATCAATGCCGCTCCTGAAGGACTCCCTAATAATATATATCCACCGTACGTGAAAAAAATGTTGTAAAACATGATATCAATTATTAATCAGATGACCCAAAACATATCCTTGGCAAACTTGTAGATTATTCTAAGTGACTTGGCTTTAATAAAGAGGAGTGCATCAAGAATCTCTCTTATTTTTCCAATTGATGTGAGCCTGAGATTTGGGATTATTATTATTATTATTATTATTATTATTGAAAGAAGAAAAAGGGGGCAGGACCAGGCTAACAACGATATCGAGATCGCACTTCAGTTTAGCAGTAAGCTTAGAACTCAAGAGTTCTTCTACGACACCGGGCTAAACAGAAGGAAACAAAACGAAAACCCACCAGCAGAGCTACAGAAGATTACCCGAACAACATAATAAAAGGAGCTGAAATAATGTCTGTTGTGTATTCAAACCTAGAAGGACCAGGTTGTGCTTGTTTTAATGCCATATATGCATACGTTCCCCAATATTTGGTTTTCAAGTTTTTTCTTTTTTTTAAAAAATTGACAACTATACGCTTGTTTCATTACTGAGAAGTGCCCATACATGCATCAAACATCTATACACTAGCACAAATATAGTACAGCTGCCTCACTAACATCCCCCGCCTTAAAAAATTAACGGAAATAATAAAGAGA
>BQKN01066402.1:195628-227410 GCA_022839385.1 Asparagus kiusianus
GTTATGTGTTTGGCTCGTACCATGTTACTTAGATATGTTGATATGGTACTTTGGGGGCTAAAGTTGAAAAATCTTCTGAGAGTTTAGTGGTATAGAAGAATATCAAGGGTTTATTGGTGCAAAATCCCTAAGGGTTTGGGGAATTAAATTAGTTTAGGGGTTTATCTCGAAAGTGGGTTTTGGAGAAATTTATCCCAGTTTAAACAGAAAGTTAGTAATACCTTTTTCTTTCTCCCTTTCAGACATCTTTTTGTTCTCATGGCCTGTGACTATGATTCCATGAATTACATGCCTTGATCCGCCGCGCAGAGCAACGGCAACAGGATAGGTAATTGTGGGGGCCCAGTTACGAAATTACCTGCCAGAGATTAATTGAACCGAGTGCTGGGGGGCCTTTCCTTAATTTTGTTTTTGTTTTATGTTTTTGTTTTACCTCACTCGTTGCTTGACATGAACAAAGTCCAATTTCCTTCCATTAACAAAGTCCAATTTCCTCCCATTATATTTGGCCAATTTTAGCCATTTTGACCAATTGACAAATAAATTCATAGAGGCCGACATTTATGTTTTCATAAGCTCTAATCCATAATTTTGCCTATTTTTTAGTTACCCATTGGAAAATAATTTCACAGATGCCAAAATCCAAGATTTTATGTGCTATATAGCCCATGAATATCGGTCATTCTTAGTTATTTCAACTTGTTGCCAAATAATTTCTTGGAGGCTAAAATTAAATATTTCACTAGTTATAATCCTTAATTTTTAGACATTTTTAGTTTTTTGACCCATGGATAAATAATTTTGCAGATGTCAAAATTTATGATTTCATGAGCTCCAGCTCAATAATTTCAACCATTTTTTAGTCATTTCCACCAGATGATAAATATTTTTTTAGAGGAAAAAATTAAAGATTTCATGAGCTATAACGCATGATTTTTAATAATTTATAGTCATTTCAACCAAATGATAAAAAAAATTTAAGCAATCCAAAATTCATAATCTTCATAAGCAAGCCATGATTTTTGGACTATTTTAGTCATTTTGAGCCTTTGGCAAATGTGTTCATGAGATCCAAAATTAAAGATTTCACAAGCTATTACTCACGATTGATGAACATTTTTAGTTGTTTTGACCCATTGGCAAATATTTTTGCAGTAGCCAAAACTCACGATTTTGTTAGCTATAACCTATTATATTTGGCTATTCCTAGTCATTTAAACCCACTAGCAAATAATTTCATGAAGGCTAAAATCTGCGACTTTGTTAGCTAGAAGTCATGATTTTTGGTTATTTTTAGTCGTTTCAACATGTTGGCAAATAATTTCCTAGAGAACTAATTTCACGATTTCATGAGCTATAACTGATGTAGAACACACAACAGACATTATTTGGCAATGGGCCAAAGGCACTAAAATGACCAAAAATCGTGGGTTATATCTCATGAAATTGTGAATTTTAGCCTTCTGGGGAATTTGATACCTACAGTTTGAAACCATGAAAAGGGTCAAAATTCATGTGTTATAGGTCATGAAATCTCGTGTTACAAATTATGAAATCGTGAATTTTAGCTTATGAGAAAATGCTTGGTTACAGATCAAAACCACTAAAATTGGCAAAAAAACATTGGTTTTATCTCATGAAATAATAAAATTTGAACTTTAGAAAATTATTTACCAACGCTAGAAATGGCTAAAAGTAGCGGTTATAACTAACAAAATCATGAATTTTGGCTTCAAGGAAATTAATTGCTAACATGTCAAAACCACTAAAAATGGTCAAAAATTGTGAGTGATAGTCCATGAAATCATGAATTTTTTCCTCCATGAAATTATTTGCATATAGGTCGAAACTACTAAAAATGGTCAAAATTTTAGGGTTATAGCCCATTAACTTGCGAATTTTGGCATCCATGAAATTATTTGGAAACGTGTCATAACTACTTAATGGCCACAAATCATGGCTTATAGCTTATGATGTCGTGGGTTTTCGCTTTTGGGAAATTATTTACTTACTGATCGAAACCACAAAAAATGGCCAAAAATTGTGGGTAAAAGCTCATGAAATCGTAAATTTTGGCTTCCGAGATAATTTTTGGCAATGGGTCAAATCCACTAAAATGGCCAAAGATCATATGTATAGCTCATGAAATTGTGAATTTTGGCCTTTGAGAAAATTTGTTGCCTATAGTTTGAAACCATAAAAATGGTCAAAATTCATGGGTTATAGCTCACGAAATCACGGGTTACAACTTATGAAATCGTGAAATTTAGTTTTTGAGAAAATATTTACTTACTAATTGATACCACTAAAATTGGCAAAACATCTTTGGTTATATCTCATGAAATGATAAATTTTAACCATTAGAAAATTATTTGCCAATGCTATAAATGGTTAAAAAAAAGTGGTTATAACTCGTGAAATCGTGAATTTTAGCTTCAAGGAAATTAATTGCCAACATGTCAAAACCACTGAAAGGGTCAAAAATCATGAGTGTGCACAGTAAATCATGAATTTTTTTTCCTCTAGGAAATTATTTGCTTATAGGTTAAAACCACTAAAAATGGTCAAAATTATGGGCTATAGCTGATTAAATTGTGAATTTTGGCCTACGTAAAATTATTTGGAAATGAGTCATAACCACTTAATAGCCAGGAATCATGGCTTATAGCTTATGATGTCATGAGTTTTCAGTTTTTGAAAATTATTTGCCTATAGATCGTAACCACAAAATGGCAAAAAATCATTGGCTATAGCTCATTAAATCGTAAATTTTGGCTTTCATATTATTATTTGGCAATGGGTCAAACACACTATAATGGCCAAAAATCATGGGTTATATCTCAAGAAATTGTAAAATTTATCCTTTTGGGGAATTAGTTGCCAAGTTCGAAACAAAAAAAAATGTCAAAATTCATGTGTTATGATCATGAAATCGTGTGCTACAACTTATGAAATTGTGAATTTTAGCTTTTTAGAAAATATTTGGTTAAGATCAAAACCACATAAATTGGTAAAAAATCATTGGTTATATCTAATGAAATAAAAAATTTTAGCCTCTAGAAAATTATTTGCCAACTCTAGAAATGGCCAAAATTAGCGGTTATAACTAATGAAATCGTGAATTTTAGCTTTAAGGAAATTAGTTGCCAACGTGTGGAAACCACTAAAAATGGTCAAAATTTGGGAGTTATAGCCTATGGAATCATAATTTTTTTGCTGCATGAAACTATTTGCTTATAGGTTGAAACCACTAAAAATGATCAAAAATTATGGGTTATAGCTCATTAAATTGTGAATTTTGGTCTCTACAAAATTATTGGGAAACGGGTCGTAACCATTTAATGGCCGGAAATCATGGCTTACAGCTTATGATGTCGTGAGTTTTCACATCTAGTAAATTGTTTGCCTATAGATAGAAACCACAAAAATGACCCAAAATCATGAGTTATAGCTCATGAAATCGTAAATTTTATCTTTCGTGACATTTTTTAGCAATGGGTCAAATCTACTAAAATGGCCAAAACCGTGGGCGAAAGCTCATGAAATTGTGAATTTTGGCCTTCTAGGAAATTTGTCGCATATAGTTGGAAACCGTAAAAATGGTCAAAATTCATGTGTTATAGCTCATGAAATTATGTGTTACAACTTATGAGATCGTGAATTTTAGTTTTTGAGAAAAAATTTACTTACTAATCAAAACCAATAAAATTGTCAAAAAAATCATTCATTATAACTCATGAAAATCATGAATTTTGACATTTAGAAAATTAATTGCTAACTATAGAAATGGCTAAAAATAATGGTTATAGCACATAAAATTATGAATTTTAGTTTCAAGGAAATTAAATTGCCAATGTGTCGAAACTACTTAAAATTGTCAAAAATCATGAGCTATAGCCCTTGAAATTGTGATTTTTCGTCCAGGAAATTATTTGCTTATAGGTGGAAACCAATAAAAAAGGTCAAAAGCTATGGGCTATCGCTCATTAAGTTGTGAATTTTGATCTTGGTGAAATAATTTGAAAACGGGCCGTAACCACTTAATACCAGAAATCTTGGCTTATAACTTATGATGTTGTGGGTTTTTGGTTTTAGGAAAATACAAATCGAAACAACAAAAAGTGACCAAAAATCATGAGTTATAGCACATAAAATCATGAATTTTGGCTTTCAAGACATTTTTTGGCTATGGGTCAAATCCACAAAAATGGCCAAAAATCATATGTTATAGCTCATGAAATTGTGAATTTTGGCCTTCTACGAAATTTGTTGCCTGTAGATTAAAACCATAAAATGGTCAAAATTCATGGGTTATAGGTCTTGAAATTGAGGGTTACAACTTATGAAATCATGAATTTTAGGTTTTGAGAAAATATATACTTACTAATCAAAGTCACTAATTTTTGCAAAAAAAAATCATTGGTTATCGCTCCTGAAATCCTGAATTTTGACCGTTACTAAATTATTTGCCAACACTAGAAATGGCTAAAAATAGTGGTTATAACTCATAAAATCGTAAAATTTTGGCTTCGAGAAAATTAATTTCCAATGTGTTGAAACCACTAAAAATGGTCAAAAATCCTAAGTTAAAGCCCATGAAATCATGAATTTTTTACTCTGGGAAATTATTCGCTTATGACTGAAACCACTGATAATGATGGAAAATTATGGGTTATAGCTCATTAAATTACAAATTTTGGTCTACATAAAATTATTTGGAAATAGGTCATAACCACTTAATGGCTAGAAATCATAGCTTATAACTTATGATGTCATAAGTTTTCGCTTTTAGAAAATTGTTTGCCTACATATGAAAACCACAAAAAACGACCAAAAATCGTGGGCTATAGCTCGTCAAATCGTGAATTTTAGCATTCGAGACATTATTTGGCAACTGATCTAATGCACAAAAACAGTCACAAATCAAATGTTATAGCTCATGAAATTACAAACTTTAGCCTTCTGGGGTATTTGTGCCCCATAGTTTGAAACCAAAAAAGGGTAAAAGGGTCAAAATTCATGAATTGTAGCTCATGAAATCGTGTGTTATAACTTATAAAATCGTGAATTTTAGCTTTTGAGAAAATGTTTGGTTGCAGATTAAAACTACTAAAATTGGAAAAAAATCATTGGTTATAACTCATTAAATGATAAATTTTGACCTTTAGAAAATTATTCGTCATTGCTAGAAATGACTAAAAATAGTGGTTATAACTCATGAATTCGTGAATTTTGGCTTCAAAAAAATTAAGTAAAACATGTCAAAACCACTAAAATGGTGAAAAATCATGAGTTATATCCCATGAAATCTTGAATTTTTTCCTCCAATAAATTATTTGCTCATAAGTTGAAACCACTAAAAGTGGACAAAAATTATGGGTTATACCTCATTAAATTGTGAATTTTGGTCTATGTGAAATTATTTGGAAACGGGTCGTAACCCCTTAGTGGCAAGAAATCATGGCTTATAGCTTATGATGTCATGAGATTTCACTTTTAGAAAATTATTTTCTTATAGATCAAAAACACAGAAAATGGCCAAAATCGTGAGCTATACCTCATTAAATCGTGAATTTTGTCTTTCGAGACATTTTTTGGCAACGGAAATGCACTAAAATGACCAAAAATTATGGGTTATAGCTCATAAATTGTGAATTTTCTCCTTTTGTGAAATTTGTTGCCTATAGTTTGAAACCAAAAAATGGGTCAAAATTCATGGGTTATAGCTCATGAAATCATGTGTTACAACTTAGAAATCGTGAATTTTACCTTTTGAGAAAATATTTAGGTATAGATCAAAACCACTAAAATTGACAAAAAATTATTGGTTATATATCATGAAATGATAAATTTTGACCTTTAGTTTATTTGCCAATTCTGGAAATGGATAAAAATAGTTTTTGTAACTCATGAAATCTTGAATTTTTTCTTCAAAAAAATTAATAGCCAACATGTTAAAACCATTAAAAAGGATAAAAAATTGTGAGTTATAGCTCATGAAATCAGGAATTTTTTTCTCTAAAAAATTATTTGCTTACAGATTGAAACCACTAAAAATGGTCAAAAACTATGGCTTATAGCTCATTAAATTGTTAATTTTGGTCATTGTGAAATTATTTGGAAAGGGGTCACAACCACTTAATGGCCAGAAATCATGGCTTATAACTTATGTTGTTTTAGTTTTGACTTTTACAAAATTGTTTGCTTGTAGATAGGCATAAAAAAATGGCCAGAAATCCTAGGCTACAGCTCACGAAATCATAAATTTAGGCTTCCGAGACTTTTTTGGCAATTGGTCAAATCCACTAAAATAGCCAAAAATCGTGGGTTATATAGCTCATAAAATTGTAAACTTTGGCCTTCTAGGAAATTTGTAGCTTATAGTTTGAAACCGTAAAAATGGTCAAATTTCATGTGTTATACCTCATGAAATTGTGTGATACAACTTATGAAATCGTGAATTTTAGTTTTTGAGAAAAGTTTTACTTACTGATGAAATCCACTAAAATTTGTAAAAAATCATTAGTTATGTCTCATGGAATGATAAATTTTGACCTTTAAAAAATATTTCCCAATGTTACTGTAGGCTATAAAAATTGCCTTGACAACAGGAAGAACTAAAAATCCGCCTGTATGAGTACTCCCGCACCCAGAAAAGCCAGACAAGCTCGCTTTAACCGTCGAGCTTGCCATCAAGAGCTCGATTCCGCCTGCATGCTTGACTTGCCAGCACGAGTCAAGCCCACTCAGGAGTTGAGTTCGCTAGCACGAACGAAGCTCGCCCGCGCGCTTGACTCGCTAGCACGAATCAAATCCACGCAATCGCCAAGCTCGCCTACACGACTAGATGATCAGAAGCTCGCATGCATACTTGACTCGCATGCACGAGTCAAGTTCACACAAGCGCTGAGCTCGCATGCACGTCCAAGCAATCAGCCAGGCGATCAACAAACTCGCCAAACTCGCAAGAGTACCCAGCGGCTATGATATCACGTACATGGATGGGCCTTCCTATTTCTCGTGACGTGAAATGGAGGAGTACAGTGCTCCGAGCCCATCAAGCAGCCGCTCACAGTACAAATGAGAGTCATGACATCTCTTAACAGTGCATGGTCACATCCCATGAAGTGACCATATTGTGTTTTCCCTATTTAAGAGCCACTCTTGGCTACGTAAAAGGGGTTCGCTTTCCGGTTGATCGGTTGGCTCGTCGACTGAGTTAGCGACCTGCTCTTTGCATTGCTCTTGCACTGTAGCATATTCTTCCAGCTTTCGGCCTTGATAACCTTCAAGCTCTGGAACTCAAACTCGATAAATACGAGCTTCTACTACGTACTGAAGCTTGCCTAGAACCACGATCGGATCGTCTAAGGGAAGCAAACTCGGCACGAGCACCGAGGGAGGCATCCTATTGCTACCAAAGACCCCATATTAAACAAGGAGGGCATTTCCTCCGCTTCTGTTGTAACTTTGATTCATTAGTTTGTAATAAGCTATTCTTATCAATACAAATGAAATCCCTATTCTGGAAAATCAAAATTTACACATACAGAAGATGGCGACCACAGTGGGAGAGATTGTTTCTTCAAATAAAATGGCGGTGGCGCAGTTCGACGAGGTTGCAATGCATCCCGCAAGCGCCATAGATTTGTGCGTGTGGCCCGACCCTAAGTGGCCGAGGCATCCATGCCTGAGAACTCTATCCGAGCCATGATAGGGGGTTCTATCTTCCCCAAGTCAGTCGAGGCCAAGCGAAAGACCAAGAGCACGGAGCGAAGGGCTACCAGATGGGTCACTAAACGATCCTCACGGACCCTCGATCGAGAAGAGATAGTTGTTCGCCTTGGCGCGGACCACATCGTTGTAGTTTGCACCAACACCCCTCTCTCTAAGAGAGCCCACCAACGGTAACGACAGACTCTCGCCCGACAAGAGGCCCAAGCCTTCGCCTCTTACGATAGCCTGAGCTATTACTCGGACTTGAAATATGCCAAACAAAGACGCAATCTCCTCAATGAGGGCGAGCTGAACAAGACAGGGGAGCCCGTATGTTTAGTCAAACTTTGCTCTACCTGCGTTCCCCATTTCGGCAAACTCGGTGCTACAGGCGAGCCTAGCAACTCAGGTGAATCTGCCAAATTAAACGAGCCTACCAAATTTTAGGCGTGCTCCGTTTTTCAGGTCATATCCCTGAGTCAGGCGAGTCTGCCCAAGCAGGTGAGCCAGAGAGGAAAGGAGAGCCCCACCAGGTCTGCTTGACGGATAAATCTCGCATATGAGCAAGCCTTAACCAAGGCAAGACAGTAAGCGAGCCCCATCAAGCCCGCTTGAATAAGCAAATGGTTGAAGTTCGCCAATAGGCGGGAGCTCACCTGAACACAAGAACCCGCCTGTCAAGGCGAGCTTGTCTGAATTCGGCACTTCACCATTCCGTCCAGTGTACTCAGGAGAATTCGCTCGAACCTCTCCCACACAATCACATGTTTGGGGGTCGTCACTAGCAACCTGTGGGGGATCTCTGGGATCATCTAACCCGCAAGCGCACTATTCATGAGGCGATTCCTCAGTGCCACTACGAGAGGCTCATCCAAGTAGTACTTACTGACTACCAGTGTGTAGGAGCATTGAGACCCTTGGTGTTCGAGAGGCCTGCTCAACAGCCTCCCAAATCGGGATCTTCTCATCAAACACGTAACTGTCAAAGAAGGCAATCTGTCGACGACTTAGAGCACCCGTCTGCTACAGTCAACATGATGGGGAAAGGTAAGATGTGCGTTTGAATTCCCCAGACTCGGACTCTTTCCTGGGGCCTAATCACCCGTTCGTTCAATGCGAACATGAGGGTATATTCTTACGCACCCGTACTCATACTGTGGTGGTCGTCTCTCTCAATTATACGCTCTTAGCGTCTCCTTCTGGTGGCAAAGATGATGTTTGCTCAGCAATGGCTACATCCTAAACCTCAAACTCGATTCAGGACGAACGAGCGAGGGTACACATGGCTAAAACCGTGGATGATCAAATAATCACTAAAAAGTTTAAAGAACATCAGGCCGCTATCGAGTCCATAAAAGAGATGTTGGAGAACCTTCTGAACAAGAAGAAAAAGAAGAAAAGAACTACGTGCACCCTGCGGAAGCCAGCAGGGAACAAGGAGTGAGAATCTACTCCTAATCAGACGACTGAACAAGAAGATAACATCGATCCACATTCAGATTATTCTTCCAAGCTGTCGGTAGGAACGTCGCATACTGGGGGTACTTCCTGAGAAAAGAGGCTTGACGAGTTCCAAAGCCAACTCAACGCCTTGAAGCTTCAACAGAACATGAACAAGCTGGGGATGGTCAGGCCATACCGATTGAGTGGGATACGGTT
This sequence comes from Asparagus kiusianus, assembly GCA_022839385.1. NCBI lineage: Eukaryota > Viridiplantae > Streptophyta > Magnoliopsida > Asparagales > Asparagaceae > Asparagus > Asparagus kiusianus. The sequence goes on from BQKN01066402.1 coordinate 205,004, forward strand.
CCTTACCCAGCAAAGTTCAAGCCTATAAGCTTGGTACAGTTTGATGACAAGGGCTCCCCCTCACAGCACATCTACTATTTCATGTCTCAAATCGGATTCCTCACGGGAAACGACGCTATCCTCACTCGGCTGTTCATCAGCACCCTTAAGGGGGCAGCCTTCGAGTGGTTCCGCAAGTTGGAACCAGACTCTATCATCTCATGGGCCAATACAGAAAGACTCTTCTTAGCCCGCTTCTTCGATGATGACACAAAAGTATCGATGGACATCCTCCTTGCTGAGAAACAAAGGAAGTCGGAGTCGGTCAATGATTTCGTGAAGAGATTCAGGAATCGGTCGGTTCATTGCTGGAACTAGCTCTCTGAGGCCACCCTAATCAAGATGTGCTACAACAATCTCTCTATCAACATCCTATCCAAGGTTAGCGTGGTGGAAACCCGAACCTAGAAAGAACTTGTTCGCCAAGGCGAGTAGGTAGAAAATATGATCAAGAGGCTGGAGGCCGAAGAGCCTCACCCCAAAAAAGGAGCATCAGAACCAAGCGCGCCTAGAAATCCTCCTCAATCAAGAGGAAAGGAGGTCATGCCTGTTGATTCCGCTCTGGCACCCAAATCAGCCCAGAGGCCAAAACCTAGGCCGTTTGAATAGCGCCCTCCGAGGCAATACGAATTCAGAGAAGACCAGGTGGTAGCAACCTTCGACACTCTTCTCAAGAGCAACATAATCAAGCTATCGGAAGTCACCAAGCCTAAAGAGGTGAACAAGACCAATGACCCAAGTTACTATGCGTACCACAGGTTCCTCGACCACCATACCTCCAAGTGCTATATCCTCAAAGATAAGCTTCAGGCTCTCTATGATGCGGGAGTACTAAAAAAGGAGAAGGTGCAAAAGAAGGTGACTACAAACATGGTCACCCTGAGTTTCGAGACGGATCTCCCAGAAGTTCGTGCGTCGGCAGGAGTGGTTCCTATCTCCAAGGCAGTACTAAAGATCACTAACGCCGATCCTCATAATTAGTGAGAGAAAGGCCTGGTATCTCAGATCTTGCCATCTGGGTAAGTGATGTGGATCTACCCGGACGTCCTCAGTGATAAGCAGTGGACTTCAAAGCCTTCGGGGAAACCCCAAGGCAAGCCCTACAATGCTATTTCCGCTACTCCAGATGGGGACAAAGCAAAGATGACCACCCTCACCGACTCTGACACGTTGGCCACTAGAGCGGGCAGGGAGTCCGCCAAGAACTACCCTCCGAGGGTAGAAGATCCAGCAAAACTTCTGCAGGGCCACAAGCAATAACCCACTTGGGTCCCGATGGGCCAGGTTCGAGTGGTCAACCCTTCCAGTTCAATGTGCTCGCACAACTGAAGAACATTCCGGCAAGGATTACCTTGTATGAGCTCCTGTGGTTGTCCAAACCCACACGGGAAGCTCTACAAGAAGCGCTAGTCGATTCAGAAGCTTTCGCCACCCACTTCTTACCCGAAGTAGGAGAAGATACCAATAGAGATTGTCTGCGATGTTGCTAGGTGGCTGGACAGCAAGTCCCTTGCATCACCTTCACCCCTGATGACATTCTAATCAAGAGTACGTCTCATGACCGACCCCTATACTTCATAGGGTATATCGGTTCTTCCAAGGTGGACAGAATCCAAGTTGACCTTGGATCTGCACTAAGCATTGTCTCCCTGAAGTTCATCAAGCACTTGGGGGTGCCCCGGAAGCGTCTATCCACGACAACTACTACCATCTTTAGCTTTAACGCTACTGGAACCCGACCGCTTGACAAGATTCGCCTTAAGTTCCGTTTGGGCGACATGAAGACGGAGGTGACTTGCTACATTATCGACGCAGAGTCTTCCTATAACATGCTGTTGGGACGACCATGGATCCACAACAACCATATAGTCCCGTCTATGTTGCATCAGTGTTTGAAGTACGTGGACGACTACGACCAAGTGAGGACAATGTTTGCTGATAAACAACCCTTCAAGGGAGTCGAGAATTACTTCACAGATTCCTTGCAATACCAGGACTTTGACAAGCTACCAGCCGAAGAACCCAGAAGTGGTAATGAGGCGGATAGTGAACCCGAGTACGGCGATGGACTTATTTTGGACAACTTTGAACCAATTGTAATCGGCTATGAAGGCCTCGATGTAACCAACGCTGACCAAGTGGACATGATTATCCTGAATGAAAATTTTGACTTTGCTTACTTGTTATCTTGTCCAAAGTCTGATGATGACAGGCCCAGTGATTCAATTTTGGGGTTGTACAATGACTCTTCCCTACACTTTCCTGTGTGCTCATCGTGTGTCACGAAAAGTCAAGCGATCGAGTCCTCGCAAGCCGTGTTTATCGTGCCCGCCTAGGATAATTATCAGAAGGATATTATCTTCGGAAGGATAGATCACCCCCTGTGCATGATGTGGGATGAGTCAGAAGAAGAGGAACCCACACCTCAGTTTTTGCAATACAGTCAAATAGCAAAACGCATGATGAGGGACATTGGCTATGACTTCACTCGTCAAGAAGGCCTGAACTACGGCAAAGGGTAGAAGATAGTTATTCAGCCCGCCTATGTGCCTAAAGGAAGACCATCAAACTACTTCAGTAAAAGAGGCTTGGGTTACACTTCCTCCTCATCAGAGTTGTGCTAAAACATCAGCAAAGACTCTGGGGACGCCCGATCGGATGATCAGTCATCAACATCCTCGGCATGGGACTCAGACGTCAGTGTGGGGGATTTGTTCAAGGACCTCACAGTCAACATGGCTATGACTGATCCCATAGAAATAGTGGAGGATGAGCAGGTCCCGCTTTATGATGAAGCATGGGACCGCCATGTCAGTACTTAGTGGAACGGTCACTTCGAACAACACGAACCACCCACTGAGGATGAAATCCTCCAGATAAACATGGGCGCTGAGGCCAACCCCAAGCCCATATTCCTCAGTGACGGCTTACCTCCCTAGGAGAAGGAGAATCTCATATCCCTCTGTAGGTGTAAATTTTGATCTCCTGAAATAGGGATTTCGTTTGTATTTATAAGAATAGCTTATTACAAACTAATGAATCAAAATTATAACATAAGCGGAGGGAAAGCCCTCCTTGTTTAACGTGAGGTCTTTGGTAGCGATAAGACGTCTCCCTCGGTTCGCACACCGAGTTTGCTTCCTTTGGATGATCTGATCGAAGTTGCGGGCAAGCTTCAGTGTGCAGTAGAAGCTTGTGCTGATCGAGTTTGACTATACCCGAGGCTAAACGGGGAGCTCGTGCTTGTCGACTGACTGCTTGGAGAGAGCTACCATATAAGAACTTGCAAAAAGCCTAAGAGCCTCAAGTCTGAGATTTCAGACGAGTCTCTTCAAATGAGGGAGTCTTTAGCAAATGAGCCAAGGTTCAATCTTTGGAAGATTAGCCAGCCAAGCCAGCAACAACTAATCCATCTTTTTTCACGTTGGCTGAAAGTGACTTTAAATAGGCAAGGGATGACATGGGTCACCCCTTGATTTGTGGGATTTGACCACTAGTAGGGGTGAGGGAGCCAGCCGCCCTAGCTGTGGGATGTGACCACTTAGGGGGTCCTGTCAGCCACCTTATTCTTGCTAGGTGAGGAGCGCCACGCTTTCTCCCTTGATTCGTAGGATTTGACCACTGACGTGACTGTTACCATACTCCAAGTGGCTAGCTAACAATGCTGGCGGGTATCTAGTTGTTAGGCGAGCTTAGTCCGCGCAAGCGAGGTGTAGGCTGTCAAGCGAGCTTGGCCTTCAAGCGAGCTCGACCAAACAGGCGAGTCGGCCAAACAGGCGAGTCGGGCAAACATGCAAGCTTCGAGCTATCGGGCGAGCTAGGCCTTTAGGCAAACCTGGGTCAAGCAGGCGAGTTTTAGTCTTTAGGCGACCTTCAAGCCTTCAGGCGAGCTTGGTTTAATGTGCAAGCGAGGCTGTGCAGGCGAGCTATGCAGGTGAATCTCATTCAGGCGAGCTTCAATGTTGTTAGGCGATCTCTATCCTTGCAGACAGACTTCCTTGCAGGTGAGCTTCAGCCTTTACAGGCGAGCTTCAGCCTTTAGGTGAGCTACTGAGCATGCTTCGAAGAATAGGTCATAACTTTCAAACCGTAAGTCAGAATAGGCCATAGGGTTTGGTTTGCTTCTATCCGTTTTTTCAAATTCCTTCCGGTTTGAGAGATATCAGCGTTTCCTCCCTTTTAGCTATTTCAGGCGAGGTTTTAGCAGTTTTGTTCTGAACTTCTCTGATAAAGATTAAAGACAATTTTTATTACCTACACCCTCATACGGGAATATATTGATGTCTTCGCGTGGAATTATGAGGACATGTTCGGCTTGATCCTCAGATCGCCATGCATTGCCTCAACATCGGCTCAGACGCCAAACCCGTCAAACAACAGCAGAGACGGTTCTGTCCATAAATCGTGGAGGCAATCGAAGCCGAAGTAAAGAAGTTGATCGAGTCTGGCTTCATCAGAGAGGAACAACACCCCGATTGGGTGGCTAATATTGTTTCGGTCCTGAAGAAGAACAGAAAAATCCGCATCTGCATCGACTTCAGGGACCTCAACGCCGCTTGCCCAAAGGACAAGTTTCCTCTACCCATCACATATGTCATCATTGACTACACATGCGGGTTTGAAAGAATGTCTTTTAGGGATGGGTTCTCGGGATACAATCAAATCAAGATGCACCCTGATGATGAGAAACATACCTCATTCAGAACTCCCGTCGGGGTATACTGCTACACAGTTATGCTTTTCGGGATTAAAAATACCGACGCAACCTATCAACGTGCTATGAGCATGATTTTTCGAGACCATCTGTGGAAGACGGTCGGGTGCTACGTAGATGACTTGGTCGTAAAGAGTCGTAACAAGGACGACCACCTCCAAGACTTGAGAGTGATGTTCGAACTCATGCGATCTCATCAGCTGAAGATGAATCCTACGAAATCATTGTTGGGGATGTCTAGCGATAAATTCCTTGGATTTGTCGTCATGACGAAGGGAGTTCATATCGACCCCGATAAAGTGTGAGCTATCTAAGAACTTCAGCCGCCCCCGAAATCTCAAAGAATTAAGAGGATTCCAGGGATGATTGGCTTACATCCGAAGATTCATCTCAAATCTTTCAGGCAAATGTCAGCCCTTCTCTAAGTTGATGAAGAAAGGTGTCTCCTTCATATGGGACGAACCCTGCCAACGAGCGTTCGAGGAGATCAAAGCTTATCTTTCGAACCCCCAGATTTTAGCAGCTCCGGTCTCAGGGAGGCCATTCCTCATCTATATACGAGCCATAGAGAATTCTCTCGATGCTCTTCTTGTACAAAACGACGATGTTGGCTATGAGCAAGGTATCTACTACCTGAGGAGGACTTTATAGGGAGATGAGCGATGGTACCCTATGGTCGAAAAGGAATGCCTATGTGACGCCCTACGGTTCACACAAGGTTGCAGTCCAAGATAAAACTCAGATTGTCAAACCTGCCAAGCACCAAACACCATGCTATGATATGTTTCACCATTACAGTCACTATCTCTCTAGTAGAAATAATAAATAGGTGAAGGTACAAAACATGCAAATAATAGAAGTAGTACAAAGTCAAATATGCACAGAAGAAGTATATCAACAAATGAGCCCAACTGAAATAGAATGAAAATATCTCTGAGTCGGAAATACATCTCAACAAAATGAGTCAAATGAAATCTCACTAAGGCACTCAGCCTCTACAAAATAAATATAACTCTAAAGTCTGAACAATGAACTTAACTATATAGTGGATCTTCAATTGTGCGACGGTGACTATGCTAGAACTCCGTCATCCTGTGGCTCTCCGAAACTTTGATCTGTCTGAAAGATATAATTTAAACAAAAAGAATAATAACAAGAGCGTCAGAGCCCTACAGTAAGATCCCCTCCATCCGCCCTTAGGGTAAGAGCTACTAGATGAAGTGGAGTCTCTATCTAATGGAGTTAATATTTAGACACCTACAAGATGAGACGTAGTACGTCGAGCGAAATAATCCAAACAAGGAAACCCTCATATATACCATATATCTCAAATTGTAGATCCCTAAATACCAATTCTAACCCTATGAATAAAAACAACACTCAAAAGAAATATTCCAAGGCTAAATCATATAGGACTAATGTCACAATCTCGAACTACTTCTCAAGTAGTTAGCGTAATAATAAGAGAATATCGTTCAACTCAAAAATCACCATAGGCCATATCACCTACTTATGAGTAATCTAACGTGGGAGTAACTATAACTGATAATACATATATGTGTGCATCTCCTTGTGCTATAGCAATACTCTTGTAATATTCTTACTCAGTCGCTCTGCGGTAATAGGTTTTGTCTCCCTATTCCAGACACATGAAATGACGATATTTTTGTAATACTCTTACTCAATCGTCCTGCGAAAATAGGTTTTATCTCTCTATTCCAGATACATGAATAACGATACTATTGTAATACTATTACTCAATCATCCTGTGAAAATATGTTTTTATCTCCCTGTTCCGGATACATGAAATGATGATACTTTTGTAATACTCTTACTCAATCGTCCTGCAGAAAATAGGTTTTATCTCCCTATTTCCTGATACATAAAAAATGACTATACTCTCCCATATGTATTTATCAGCTCAACGTACGATAAAAATATGTTAACATAATATAATCTAAGTGTATGTGCACATATCTCGGTGTGCGTGTCCATAACTGGTATTCACCATCATCTTAGATGTTAAACAACTCTTAAGCATCATAATATATCACTACAAGATTGAGAAACTCTCTCAAAAATAACAAACAAGAGCGAAACTGAAGAAACTTTCACGTTATGTATCAATTATTTCAAATCAGCACATTTGCAGTTTTCTGCAAAACATATCGATAGTCAATTGAGCATATCTTTCTCTAGACAAACTCTTTTTAAGAATAGTTTTCCGTTTTAGAAACTAGATTCACATAGTTATCATTTGGCACTAGTTTGGTTCAGTTTGGAGTTCATATGATATCTATAATTTCTAGTTAAACATTATATATGTGCAACAGTTTTTTTCCAGAACGTATCATCGGTAAATTGAGCATAGATTTCATTTGTTATTTCAAATTTCTAGTTAAACAGTATATATGTGCAATAGTTTTTCTGCAGAACATAACAAGCATGATTATTTGCACAAGAAATCATATTTAAACCTTCAATCATATTTAAAATATACTGAAACACACACACACACACACACACACACACACACACACACACACACACATATATATATATATATATATATATATATATATATATATATATATATAACATATAACAATACTTAAACTTTGATAATCACTTACTGAAATTATCTTAAACATAAATCAAACTCTTGTGTTAATCTAATTAGGATTTTTTTAACCTAATTAACCAAATTCTTCAATCTAAAGTATAAACTTTTAACATATTAAACATAAGCATGATTGCCAAATAATTTAAAAAAGATATACATTCATTAAATTATATTTTTAACACTTATGTATCACAAACCTAGGGTTTTCTCATCTTTAATCCACATGTAAACTCAATTAAATGTCAAATTATGGCTCAAACATGATTAGAACATGATTAACAAGTTAAAAATAAAATTTTGAATAATACTAATGATCATGATCATGTTTCTATTATAAACAGTAAGAAAAACATGTATATCTAACATTTGTTTAAGATCTAACAATAAAAATCTAATCTTTTTCACATTAGATTAAGATCTAAGCATGTAAACACAAATTTAACTACTAAGCTAGTTATTTTACTATGGGGATGAGTTTGGATGTAAGTGATCTTACCTTAATATCATATGCAAGCCAGTGAAACAAATAGCAAGCAAATCACAAGCATAAACAACCTGTTCTCTCTCGCTACACGTCGATGATCTTACCCTCGTGTCGGTGTTTTGCTTCACAAAACTCTTCAAACTCATAAGAAAAAGATCTAGGGTTTTTGAGGGGAGAGGGTGGCTACTAGGATTCATAGATATGATAAAAGAAATGAATTTTTATGAAAAACGCAGGTATTTATAGAGGCAAACCCGAAACAAACCTGTTTGATCCAAACCAGAAAACCTAGTCTGACTAGGAAAATAATATTTGGTATTTTAGCTGTAACTTTCTCATCTGACCTCAGAATGAGGTGATCTAAGATTTATTGGAAATTTGTTGAAGAGATATACAACTTTGGTTTTTTATACTTTTCCAGATTCTGACTACATCGGTATGAAAAATATAGAAACTCATAACTAGTCATTATTCCCAGATTTTCACTCTTTTGGCCTTTGTGCATGTTTTGTACATTTGCACTCATATTTTCACAAATATACATTGAATTGATATCAAATCAATTATTATCATATTCAAACATCAAAATATGTTATTTTTTACTATATAACATATTTATTATTATTTATTATAAAATATTCAAATTTACGGGGTTTTACATTCTTTCCCCCTTAAAAGAATTTCGTCCCTGAAATTCCGCAATCTTATCTTAGGAATTAATAATATGAGAAAAGCACTAAGAGGGGATAATCCAGACAAGGAAACCCTCCCATGCACATCTCGTACCATTAATCCCTAGATATGAATCACTAGCAATATTTATGCTTAACAATCTAAAATGCGAATACTCCCACTTAACCCATAACTAAATGGAACTAGTACGTCGGGCGAAAAATTCAAGCAAGGAACCCCCTATATATATACAATGTATTCCGAATGATTAGGAGCTAAGTGTTTATACCCCCATTCTAGCGTTAAATATAAATATGACCATATAGAAAAAAATTAAAAAATCATAAACATCAATAGGCTATAACCAAAACAATTTACCCACTCGAACAATTACGGGTAGTCGCGACGCATATCCTCCTCGCGCTCCTAAGAAGCCTCCTCATCTCTTTTCTAACTCTATTAAACTTTAACTTAAGGTATTACTTCCTTTCTAAGCCTCTCGTCCTCTCTAGTAAGAATACAACCCGTGATCTCCACGGTAGTTAAATCTATCTGAAACGCAAATTCTGGTACATCAATCACCCTCTGCTACTCCTCGTCGTGCAATTACTTCTAAATTATCAAAACATGGAAAACATCGTGTCTACTTGACATTGATGCTAGAAGATCTAGCCCATACGAAACGGCTCCAAAATGTATAACTCTCATGAACGGGCCAATATACCTTGGGGTAAATTTTCCCCGTCTACCAAATCACTAAATTCATCGGTGGTATTTTCAATAAGACATAGTCCCAAATCTAGAACTCTAACGGTCATTGTCTCTGGTCTGCATAACTCTTCCAACGACTATGCGCTACAAGAATACGTTTCCGAATCTCTATTACCTTTTCTGTAGTCTGCCACACAAGCTCCTGTCTAAGCAATAAATTTTCTTGTAATTCTGCCTAATGAGTAAACAATCTATAATTCCTCCCCTACCATACCTCATACGGTGTCATGCCAATAGTCTATGATAAATGATATTATAAGCAAACTCAGTCAATGGGATATGGTCCTCCCAGGTATCCTGTAAATCTATAATACATATTTGCTACATGTTTTCCGACACTTGGTTTACTCTCTCCGTTTGTCCATCCGTCTGTGGGTGGACAACACTAGAATATCACAACTAGGTACGGAATAAATCCTGAAAACTCCTCTAGAAGTATCTTTTCACATCTTTGTAATTTTCCTTGTGTCTGGATGCACTGTATATCTGTTACGATGTGCCTAAACCGTCGTTAAATAAGCCATACCCTTCGGGTCTGCATCAAAACACCTCGTAGTCCTGCTAATTGAGAAGTCAATGAATCGAAGTCTAAGTGCATCATATCCAAAGTATTCCAGACTCCTCTATAAAAGATTAAGACTGAAATACTTTGGAGAGGGTATCTGTAGGCGTCAAAAATTACCTATAGATCATTATACGTAGCTCAAGACAGCGAGAAGACAATAAATGTCACCATCTAAGTTGGAAATCATCCAAAGATCAAAAGAAACAGTCTTAAGCTGTCTCACACGCGAGATAGTGTTGACTGTCTCACACGTGAGGTAGTGTTGACCGTCTCGCACGCGAGATAACTCTAAAGAGTTTAAAAATTGTTGAAGCAACTGCATGATACGTGGCCATTAACTGTCAAAGAATGTGGGAAATATTATAGGCAAATATAACGTTGATAACTACCAAAATAACGGAGTTTAGAACGTGGAAAGGTAGTTACAAAACTGTCGGGCAGTTTAGGCTTTCCGAGACAGTCATGGGTGTCTCGGATGCTGAGACAGTCACAACTGTCTCGGCCGTCGAGACAGCCACGACTGTCTCGGAAGCACAATTTCAGTTATCCTATCCAGGGGTTATAAATATCCCCCTAGGATCATTACTGACGAGGATGAGCACATAGGACGAGAATAGAGAGCAGATAGAGTAGAAAACTTGAGCTTTTGGTGATTCCTTAAGATTTAAGCTTTGACTTGATCTTGAGAAGAGTGTTCATCTTACTTCGATAAGATATTCACTGACTCTATTCTTACTTCTAAATGAAGCAAGAATACCCAAAGCCTTCATGATTCAATTAGAATTCGTAATTCGGTAGTCCACAGGCTAACGCACCCCCGACACAGGCAAAGATCCCGCGCAAAACCCTGTCCAAAAGTGAAAATCAGCCAACACCCTGAAGTAAAACTTGTGCACTAGTTTTCCTAGTAGTTTCTGAAAAATTCTGTTATTTCGCTCTTTCCAATTATTCCAGCATATAACTGCTACCACAAAATATCCCTTGATCCTTATTCTTGTATTAGACTAAATAGGGCCTTTCGGCGTTCTTTCCTATCTCCTATTCTTTTGGAATGGGACATGCGAGCGGGTAGTGAGTGAGGAGAGCATCTGACTAAAGTAGTTGCACATCCAAATACATGACCGCGGAATATATTCTGTTTGTTGATGTGGGTGGAAGGATTGTACTTCAGTATTAAGTAAATGTGACACTGAACTAATTTTTGGATCTTTTGTGATATCTTGAAAGATAGGATGAGGATAGAGACGGCATATACAATGTTAAGGTGCAAGCTTATCTGTTACTTTTGAGCTGATACTGACAAGTAGTTGTCTGAGGGATTTTCCTATGTAAATAAGTGAGTATAATTCTAAGAAATAAATCACCCAAGCCTAAGCCTGATTACTTCCATGGATTCTCGATTGGCTTAGGTTGTCTAGAATAATTGTCATTAGCTTAAATGTTTAATACTAGCTTCTTTTTGCATTCTTGAAGTACATGCGGGTTAAACTTACTTGAAAGTTACAAAAGCATCTCTTCTTAAGAGAGTTGGCGTTTCAAAATGCACTTTTTACTGGTAGAGACGCATTGAGGGTTCCCAGCTGTTGCACATTAACCAATTTAAACAAAGGCGTAATTGTGGATTTGTTTTTTTTTTTAATAACTATGGTGGATGCGCGTTACCCAACATAATCCAAACCCCTTGCATTTTCATTTGTTGATTACGCGTCACTGATGAGTCGACTCAGCAGAAGATAAAAGACAACAGGAAACGACTTTGTGAGTCGACTCATGATTAGTCATGAGTCGACTCGACATGATGAGTCGACTCAACATGAGTCGTGAGTCGACTTACGAGCTGAAATCTGCATTTTTCGAGCTGAACTTGTTCTACTCGTTCCACATCTTGATTTTACCGATATACATATATCTAGCCTTCAATTTTAGGCTATTACACATGGAGACAATCATACCTAGCATGAGAAACTATCACTTGCATGTTAACCCTAACATTTAACTCCTATACATGAAGGAAAGCATTAAATCAATATAAAAACTCATGTTTTTATTCCTTAAACAAAATTTCCAGATCTGGGTTTTCATTAAAAACTCGTTGGTAGGGGTTTAAAATCTTAAGCACATGATTTCTAACATTCACCCTATCAAGAACATTGATTTATACTGGAAAATAAGTCTTAGGCTCAATAAAACCCATTAAAAACGTTTATAAATACATAAAGACATAGGGAAGGGATTGGGTGAGATACTACTCGCCTCAAATGCGAAGAATAACAATCCCCCTCGCTGCAATCCACAAGAAGCTGCTGAAATCCCCCAAAAATCACCCAAGAATCCCAAAAACGAGCTAGGGTTTTGAGGGGGAGAGGAAGCTAGGGCTTCTCTAGGGTTTACTGATGAAGAATGAGTGTTTTCGGGTGGGGGAAGTATATATAAGCCAATAGAAACCCAACCCGAAACCCAGCAAACCCGACCCGAAAACACCCAGAAAATCGTCGATGAGTCGACTCGTGATATGTCATGAGTCGACTCATGACTCATGGGTCGACTCATAAATTATGAGTCGACTCAGCAGAAAGAAAATGGGAACAGGACTCGATATCATGAGTCGACTTATGACAGGCGTGAGTCGACTCAACCTGATCAGTCGACTCATGACATGTTATGAGTCGACTCATGAACAAAAATCTGCATACTTCGATTTCTTTTGCACACGATTTGCAAACTTGCAACTCATCCTCATACCTGAGGTATATACACATCCTCATAAGCTTAAATATCATTTTCCATGCATGACCATGCAACAAAGATATTATAATATATATTAAATATCTTTATTCACTCATATTCACACTTATAAGTTGTCAAAATCAACGGGGTCTTACATATATGGCTTGTGTTAAATATAATATAGTATATAAATTGTTCACATATCATAGGTATAACAATATCATAGGTTACAATTAAATCTATCATATTATAACATACAATGTATACATTATAAATTTGAATTATCATATGTTATATATGTTACTACAAATTAATATTTATTTGTTAAACATATCATTAACTTATCAAATAATATTATAATTATATTATATCCTTAGGTTGAGTTCCCTTTGGAAGGAAAGATATTTCAGACTCTGATGGTCTATGAACAACTTAAATTGTACTCCATATAAGTAGTGGCTCCATGACTTCAGTGCTAATATCACTGTTGCTAACTCCAAGTCATGAGTGTGATAGTTCTGCTCATGCATTCTAAACTACCGCGTGGTACATGTTACTGCTCTCTGAGTTTGTATCAAACGTCTCCTAAATCTGTCAACGATGCATCTGTATAAACGACGAATGTCCGGTCACTGATTAGAAAAGTCAAATCTTACACTATGGTCAACTTAGTCTTCAAGATATCAAAGGCCTTCTGGCACTCCATGCTCCAAATGAATTGTTCACCTTTCTTCGTAAGGCTTGTAAGTGGCATCGCAAGCAATCTTCGAGATCCTGAATGAACTTCTTGTATTAACCGGCTAATCCCAAAGAGCTAAGAATTTCTATCACCGCCTTCGGTGGTTCTCGATCAAATATTACTGTAGCTTTAGCCGTATCCACTGCTACGTTCTCTCTATTGATGACATGCCCAAGAAATCTAACTTCTGAAAGCTAAAATCTCACATTTGCTGAACTTGGCATATAACTGATGCTCCTGTAGAGTCTGCAAAGCTAACTGGAGGTGTTGCCCGTGTTCGGCCTCTGATCTCGAAAAGATGAGAATATCGTTGATAAAAACAGTCACAAACTGGTCCAGATAGGGATAGAAAACCCGGTTCATCAAATTCTTGATTATCACGGGTGAATTGGTCAATCCAAATGGCATGACCAGAAGTTGTAGAGTGTGATCAAAACTAAAGTTGGCAATATTTGTCAATTATGATAGAAATCACATGTAAATGGATAGAACTGTTATTAGCACTGAAGTCCGTTAAATTATATCTCATGTTATAATTACCATATGTTATCTAATGATACCTTAAACTATGTCAATACTGAACTTAGTAATAATTAATACTATGATATCGTATTAAGTTATAATATTGTTAGTAATTATAATACATGTATAGGTAATAATTAAATAACAATATTAATACTAATATACAATAGTATTATATTTAACATTTATTGTATAGGATAATAAAAGCAATAATATTAATAATGCTACCATATTGTATAGTATGATAATTGTTATACATATTATAATATACGATACAAATATACAAACTGTATTCATTATACAATTACAATTTAATAATTATGTTATACAGTATCATATTGTATATTAATATAGGTATCAATATATAATAATACTACAATTAAGGAAAAGTAACTTATAAGTATCAATATATTATATTATAATACTAATTATAATAATTATAAGTTATATAGTCATATTTATTAAAATTTATAATATTATAATGTTATATAACTACAGTATAATATATTAGTAATACTAATATATCAATACATATATTAAATAATAATACAATATGTTATATAGTATTATAACATATTATACTATATAAATAGTATATTAATATGACATATACAACATTATAAACAATAGCATATTGTATACATGATAATTAATTGTTATACTTGTATAATATAATTTAACTAGGTATAACTATTATATAATAATATTAATATGTATAACTAATATATGTATGTAATATTAGTTACTATAGATATAAAGTATATAGTATTTAATATTATATAATATGTATTAAATAATATTAGTATTAAATTATTAGTATTATATAACATGTATAAATATATTAATATATATTAGAAGTATATCTATAACTTATAATACATAAATTATAATAAAAGTAATATTATATTTGATATACATGTTATACTATTATTAAATTATTAGTAAATACTATATTAATATTAATAATATACTATAATTATTATACCTAAATAGTAATATAAGTATTATTATAAGTATATCTATAATACTAATAGTAATATTAATATAATATAATTTATATTATACAATAAGTATTATTTAGTAAAATACTTATTTCAAATACATAAATTTATAACTATAGTATAATATAAAGTGAAAGTATATCATAACTTATATTAAATACTAATATTATAAATAATATAGTATATATTATATAAGTTATATTTACGAGAAATCGTGGGTTATAGCTCACAAAATCGCGAAATACACACACCACCTTATTGTCTACACCGGGCCTATTAGTATTATGTAAGACATACATTTATCTTAATATGTATGTTAATAATTATACTATTGTATTAATATATATTAATCCAATAACTAATAATCTATAGCGATAATGATTTAAAATGTATTATATATTAGTTAATATATATTGTATTTTATATCATATTATTATAGTATATTAATATAGTATATAATATCTAAATTATTGATACTATTATACTATATTAACAAATAATACAATAAATTAGTATAATAGCATTAATAATACAAATAATACAATATTATTTAATAACTATATACCATTTAGGTATACTATAGTAATGATAACATATATTATATTACTACATATTAATTATATAGTATTATACTATATACATTTGTAAAACCCTAAAATTTTAAAATTTCAAAATGTGATACGTTATATATGTATGTATATATGTTTGCGATCTCACTTACTGTGATCATAAGCTTTCAAAATTTCAAAATTTCTAGAATGAGGGAGGACGATATGTGCGTATATCCTAAAATTTCAAATTTTTTTTCTTCTTATGACAATTATATTATGTTGATTTAAAATATTTACACGAATACTATATGTTATGAATACGTATTGTGGTACGTTATATATGTATGTATATATGTTTGCGATCTCACTTACTGTGATCATAAGCTTTCCTATCGATATTATAAATGTTGGGACGAGGATACAGTCGAGATAAAACTTGTACCCAGAGAGCTGGGCAAGCAGAGCCCGAGCCGCAACAGGCTCCATAGTATTTGATCGACTTTATGACACCGTTTGTAGGAGCAGAGACTAGCAACACTCGAGGAGCGAGTAACGAGCCACATTATATTTTCTGGAGTTCCACCACCCGTTGCACCAGTTGTGCCTATTGAAGAGGTAATACTAATGATTACATTATCACCACAACCATTTGTTGATAGAGATACAGAGCATGAGGCTTGACTCTATAAGAATAGGAAAGATGTAGGACACTGAGAACATATAGTGCAAGCGCTGGCCACCAGCAGAGTTTATGTATTTGCGCCACGTGATCATAGTGCGAGCAGAGTTTCCATAGTAAATTCTTATCTAGTTCAAATTTTGTTTGATTCAGGAACTTCTTATTCTTTCATATTTCATGCCTTCATGTATAGGCTTCAGTTAGTTACACAGCCCTTAGATGTTATGTTATCAGTTTCTACTCCTTTTAGGGAGGTGTCCCTATTAGAGAGTATATGTAGGAGGTGTGTCATCAGTATAGATAAGTTTGAGTTCATCTTTGACCTGGTCATTTTGTGAATGTCGGATTCCGATGTCATTCTTGGTATGGAATGGTTATCATTCTACAATGTCAGTATCGACTGTTTTGGTAAAACATTACGCTTGTGAGCATTCATTGAGATTGTATGGATAGTAGCCACCTCGTAGGGTAATCAGAATGCAGTGTCATTTCTAGCATGTGTCGAGGAGGTGATGATACGGGATCGGGGTGCAGGTTTGAGCGAGACCGGAGTTGTCTCAGAGTATCAGGATGTCTTTCAGGACATACCTATGTTTTCTCCAGTGAGAGAGGATTGTTTTCCTGCATCGAATTGCAGCAGGCACCGTACCGATATCCCGAGCACCCTATCATATGGCACCCGCTGAGATGATGGAGCTACAAACTCAGTTAGATGAGTTGCTAACTCAGGGTTTTATTTATCAGAGTAATTTTTTTATGGGAGCACCGATCTTCTTCGTGGAGAACAAGGATTATAGCATATGATTATGTATAGATTATTGTGAGTTGAACAAGGTCACTTTTTGGATCACGAATCCACCATTGAGGATTTATGACTTGTTCGACTAGCTGCGGGGAGCGCAGCATTTCTTGAAAATTGATCTTCATTTTAGTTATCTCCAGTTGTGAGTGCGGTAGATTGATATTAAAAAAAAAACGTATTTTCTGACTCGATATGGGTCTTTTGAGTTCTTATCATGCCATGTGGGCTAACTAATACACCCGCAATATTTATGGATTTGATGAACCAGGTTTTCCGTCCATGTTAGGACCAGTTCGTAGTTATTTTATCGACGTCATCCTTATCTTTTCAAGATCGGAGGCAGAACACGAGTAGCATCCTCTATTGTCATTACGGACATAGCGGGAAGTTGAGATTAGAGGCATCTGTGGTATACTGAGTTTAGAAAATACGTGTTTTGGCTATAAGAGATTGAATTTTTAGGCCACGTCATCAGCAGGTGGGGCATAACAGTGGATCCAGCCATTGTTGAGGCTGTACTTGATTGGGAGCCACTAGGAACCATTACAGGGATTTGTAGTTTTGGTAGGGTATGAAAGAAAGTTCATTCAGGACTTTTTAAAGATGGTGATACCACTTACACACCTTACGAAGAAGGGTGTATAGTTTGCTTTGGGCACTGGGTGCCAGGAAGTCTTTGAGACTATTAAGGCTGGATAGACTACAGTAATAATTTTGACATTACTGAACAGTGATACAACATTCATCGTTTACGTGGACACATTATTAGTAGGGATTTGGGAGAACATTCTTGCAGCGTATAGACATCGGAAGAGTTACGCGGACTAGATACGACGACTGTTAGAGTTCTAGATTGGGGACTATGTCTTATTAAAAATATCACCAATGAGTTCAGCGACTCGATAGACAAGAAAAGTTTATCCCGATGTATTTTGATCCGTTCATGAGAGTTGAACACTTTGGAGCCGTTTCATATCGAATAGATCTTTTAGCATCAATGTCGAGTATACACGATGATTTTCATGTATTGATGATTAAGTAGCAATTGCGTGACGAGGAACAACAGAGGGTGATTGATGCACCAAAATTTGAGATTCAGATAGAATTAGAGATCACAGGTTGTATTCTTACTAGAGATGATGAGAGATTTAGAAAGAAAGTATTACCTTAGATTAAAAGTTCAATAGAGATGAAAAAGAGCTGAGGAGGCTTCTTTGAAGCATGAGGAGGATACGCGGCGCGACTACCCGCAACTGTTCGAGTGGGTAAATTGATTTGGTTATAGCTTATTGATGTTCATGATTTTTAATTTACTATATGGTCATATTTATATTTAACACTAGAATATGGGTATTAAAACTTAGCTCCTAATCATTCGGAACACATAGTATATATATGGGGGGTTCCTTGTTTAGATTTTTCGCCTGACGTACTAGTTCCGTTTAGTTAGGGGTTAAGTGAAAGTATTCACATTTTAGATTGTTAAGTGTAGATATTATAATGTTTCATATCTGAAAATTTATGATAATGTATTATTAATCTCTAAGATACATTTGCAGAATTTCGGGGACGAAATTCTTTTAAGGGGGGAAGAATGTAAAACCCTAAAATTTTAAATATTTTATAATAAATAATAATAAATATGTTATATTATGATAAATGATATTTATCAATATTTGAGTATGCTAGGAATTAATTTGAGATCAATTCAATGTATATATGTGAATATAGAAGTGATATCATGCACACGTACACGGGCCTGAATCTGGGAAAAACGACTAGTTAAAAGTATATGCATTTTACATATAGATACAGTTGAAATTTGGAAAAATGTAAAGGAGAAAAGTTGTAGGTCTCTTCAATAGATTTTTAAAAAATCTTAGATCACCTCATTCCGAGATCGGACGTGAAAGATAGGGCCAAAATACCAAAGGTCATTTTCCTAGTCAGATTAGGATTCCTAGTTCGGGTCAAACGGGTTTATTTCGGGTTTACATATATATACACATATGTTTTCACAAAAATTAACATCTTTACATTAGAGTTTTAAATCCTAGCAGCCCCTCTTTCTCTCTCTCAAGCCTTAGCCCTAAAGTTAAAATTTTTGAGAGCTTTGTGAAGCAAATACGGACGCGAGGGCGAGATCTTCGACGTGTGGCAAGGGGGAACAGGTGGTTTGTGCTCATGGATTGCTTGCTGTTTATTTGAGAGGCTTGCACGTGAGATTAAGGCAAGATTATCTTTATCCAAACCCTTCCCCATAGTTAAATAACTAGTTAGATGTTTAATATGATGTTGAATATGTGTTTTCATGCTAGAATCTTAACATGATGTGATAAAAATTAAATTTTTGATGTTAGAATATAAACCAATGTTAGATTAGTAATCTTTTCTTGCTGTTTATGATAGCATCATGATCATGATCATTAAGGTTATTCATAATTTTATTTATATACGAGAAATTTAAGAGATGCACTAAATATATTTTCTGCAGAAAACTGCAGCACTTATAGCATGTTTAACTAAGATTTTGAGATAACAAATAAACTCCAAATTTAACCAAGCTAGTTCCAGATGAAAGATATATGTATCTAGTTTCTAAAAAAGAAGACTAATCTTAAAATTCCTTTATGTAGAGAAAGATATGATCTTTTTACTAACAAAATGTCCTGCAGAAAAACTGCTGCACATATATAATGTTTATCTGGATATTTGGGATAACAAATGAAATCCAAACTAAACCAAACCTATGATGATTGAAAGATGTGTGAATCTAGTTTTCAAAACAGAAATTTTTTCCTAAAAATGGTTTACCTAGAGGAAGATATGCTCATTTTACTAACAGATATCCCGACTATTTTTCCTGCTTGTGTTGTGGAGCTGTGTTACGCCGTTTTGAGATGCGTTCGCGGAGTTCGAGCCACACAATGTTACACGTATAGTCATGAGTATATATGAATAGTATTTTAGCATATATATGAGAAACCCAAAAGGGGATTTTGATAAGTATTATTCATTTTGACACGCACATTGAGAGATGTGCACGTACATTTAGATTATGATGTTTTAACGTACGTTGATGAGATAGTTGATACACGTGGAGTACACGTACTTGGTTTGAGTACGCACAATGTTATCATTTGGATTATCTAAATAGTATAAGAGTAATGACTATTATAGTGTATATGTTATAATAATAAATGGCTGGGTAGTGTTAATCGGGTCCTACGATGAGACTGCAGATGGACTACACTCTTTTGTCTATCCGCATGGAGATGCGCAGAGGTTGATATACCTATCTATTGGTCCGTATAAAAATGTACAGATGTTGATATACCTTACTGTTGATCTGCACGACGATGTGATGATGCTAGTGAGCCGTATATGTCAACCGCCAGTCTGTTTTGGCCTATGCTTTGTTTTTGGGTTGGTTTTGGATTTTCGAGCGAATCTCTCGACCTTATGATGATAGATTATGAGATTAGTGTTGCTTAAACCATGAAATGATTGTGAACACCAGTTATGGACATGCACACCAAGATAGGTGCACATATATTTAGCTTATGTTGTGTTAATCCACACTGTTGAGATTACTGATACACGTTTACTGTTGAGATTACTGATACACGTTGAGTTGATGAAAGTGTAATAACATAAAATAAAGTATCGTTCATCAATTATGGATGCTCGGTGTAGATGTTTTCCCGCAATGAGACCGCGGCTGTACCACACTAGGAGTATTGGATGTTTCCCGCAATGAGATCGCGGCTGTACCAATACTCGAAGATGATCGGTGTTTTCCGAATTTGGCTGATATGTCTATACTCCGCTGTACGATCATCTGGACGCATCATCCGAAAATAGGGAGATAAAAACCTATTTGTCGCAGGATGATTGAGTAAGAATATTACAAAAGTATTGTCATTTCATGTATCCGAAAGTAGGTTAATAAAACCTATTTGCCGCATGACGATTGAGTATGAATATTACAAAAGTATCGTCATTTTATGTATTTGGGATAGGGGGATAAAACCTATCGCATAGGGCTATGGAGTAAGAATATTACAAGCGTATCGCTATTGCATAAGGAGATGCACACATATATGTATTGTCAGCTGTAGTTACTCCCATGTTAGATTACCCATGGGTAGTGTACATTCTTTGATATGTGGCCTACATGATATGGTCTATAGTGATTTTGAGTTGGGTGACATTCTCTTACTATTTTTGCGACAACTAATTGAGAGTAGTTTAAGATTGTGACATTGACACTTTATGGTTATAGTATTACGTTCATGTATTGCTTTCCTTACTTCTTAGTTTTGGAGTTAGTATTTGGCGATTCACAATTTGAGACAACAGTATATACATGAGGGTTTTCCTTATTTGGGTATGGAGAAAATGATCTAGGTAGACTATGCTTAATAGGTAGAGCCTCCACTTCACCTAGTAGCCCTTCCCCAGGGGGCGGATGGAGGTGATCTTGCTGTAGCGCTTTGACGCTCTTGTTGTTGTTCTTTTTGTTTAAATTATCTCTTTCAGGCGGATCAGAATTTTGAAGAGTCGCAGGATGATGGAATTCTAGCATAGTCGCTGTCGCACAGTCTTATCATCTAAAGCTCCACTGAATAGTTGTGTTCATTGTTCAGACATTAGAGCTGTATTCATATTGTAGTGGCTGAGTGTCTTAGTGAGATTTCATTTGATTCATTGTGGAGATGTATTTCGGACTCAGAGATATTTCATTCTATTTCAGTTGGGCTCATTTATTGATATAATTCTTCTTTGCTTATATAATTTTGTACTACTTCTATTATATGCCTGTTTTGTACCTTCACATATTTGTTGATTCCACTAGAGAGATAGTGACTATGATGGTAAAACATGTTGTAGCATGGTGTTTGGTGCTTGGCAGGTTTAACAATCTAGATTTCACCTTGGACTGCAGCCTTGTGTGAACCCTGGGGCATCACAACATTATATTCATAATAATACATATATAGCAAATATAACATATATTATATTAATATATTAATATAAAATGTAATATTATAATAGTATTCTCAGATAAATATATTAAGTAATGTATTTAATCCATATATATATTAATATAACATGTATTTAAGTTATAATATAGTAATATATATTGCTAATATAATTATTATTAACTGATATATATAGTAATAGTATCCATATTATACTTATACTTATATTACATTATAGTATATGTATTTATAATAGTATTATACTATAATAAAATTTATATTATTAGTATAATAATATAGTACACTAATATATAATTAGTATACCTATTATACTATATTGTATTACTATGTATGATATATATTATAAATACATATACTTGATATTACTTTATATAATCACAATATATGTATTATAAACTAATTATAAATACAATATATATAATATGTAATAATATTATAATACAATAGTATGTAATAATAGGTATAAATATATATTTGTATTAACATAGATATATATTATAACAGTAATATAT
>BQKN01066402.1:227510-239340 GCA_022839385.1 Asparagus kiusianus
ATATAATTAATATTACTAATATTAGCAATATATATTACATGCAATTCTGTTCATTTTGTTTTTCCTAATATATATATATATATATATATTACTGTTATAATACTTATATTATGTATATTAATATATACATTAATACTAAATATAAATCACTATTTAGTATTTATATTAAATAGTATGTTATATAATATCAATATATTTGCATGTAATATATATTGCTAATATTAGTAATATTAATTATATTGGTATAATATGCATGTAATATATATTATTATAAGTTACTATAGTATAATAAACATTATATAGTAATATTAAAATTTAATATTACATCTAAATATTATGTATGACTATACATCATAATATATTAAACATGTAATTATAATATGTAAACTAATATAGGTATCAATGTATTAAATAAAATTGTATAATACTATTACTATGATTAATATATTAATGTATAACTAAATTACTATATTATTATAATATAGTCAATATATTATATATTGTAATATATTATTATTATAAGTAATATATTTAATATATATCATAATGGTATTATTACTTATAATTATATTAGTATTAATTTAATATAGTATATAATAGGTATACAAATATATATTTATACCAATTATTACATATTATGATATTGTTATACTAAATTATAATTGTTATTACATATTAATAGTATAAGATTAATAGTAAATTAATTATACAAATACATAATATATATAATATTATATATATGTAACTATATATATATATGTATTAATAGTATACTATTATATAGTATATACTTATATTATATATATTTATATAATAATATTGATATTATCATACTATATATAATATATGTATAATATACTACAATAATTATAAAGATATACAATATATGTTAATTTATCTATGATATAATTACAGTATAATAATATAGTATAAATATTAATATTAAATATTATAGTATACTATATAATAATACAATATTGTATATCAGTAAAATTACAATGTAAAGCTGTATATATATATATATCATAATATATAAACTATAATAGCTATAATATTATATATACTTATAAATTAGTTATAATTTATAATATATCTATATTAATGTATAGTAATATAACTTATGTAATATATAATTATATGTATTATGTAATATATTAATAATACTAATGTTATAGTGTATGTTTTGTAACCAATTAATATAGTTACATTAATATATTAATTATAGTATATTAATGTATACATTATAATATAATTACATTAATATATTAATTATAGTATATATATACCTTATATATTAGTACTAATTGTAATAATATATTATAAGTACTTAAATAGTATTAATAGTACTATCATATTATACGTTAGTAATATAATATAGTTATAACAATATAATTAATATATTAATATAACTATATTATAATGTATACATTAATATACTATAATTAATATATTAATGTAATTATATTAATTGGTTACAAAATATACACTATAATATTAGTATTATTAATAAATTAATTATATATTTACAATTAATACTATGTATATATTATAATAAATATATAAATTAAGTATTATTAATTTAGATATTACTAAATAGATTATTAATTTACATATTAATATTTATATCAATTATAGTACATTAATGTATAATATTATATTTAAATAATTATATGTATATATGTAACATACTATATTACATATTATAAAATTAATAATATACCTAAATATTAATATCAATTAAATATGATTAAACTAATATTATATAATATAATATTATATAAATTATATCTTATAACTAATATATTACGTAATAATTAATATATTGTATAACTATACATTTATCATTATATACCATAAATATATTATAACTATTATAATATACATTGTTATTTAAATATTATAAATATACTATATTACTTAAATATATAATATTAATAATATTAATACATTGTTAAATATTATTAGTATGTAATACAAATATTGATTAGATATATTTGTATATATACCAATTATATTTAAACGTATTATAAATAATTAAATAGTAATATTATTAGTATATATAAGTATAATACATAGTAATTAATTATATTGTAAATATATAATATTAATTAATATTATATAGCTATTAATATAGTTACAATAGTATGTAATAATAGGTATAAATATATATTTGTATACTACAATATATACTATTATACATTTTCGTATGTATATTGTAATATACTAGTATATTAATATTTATGTTATAATGTATAAAATAATACTTATGTATTAATTATATATATATATATATTAATATATGTATATATTAATATAGTAATATATAAGTATATATGATTAGTAATATATATGTATCATAATATATATAATATAAATATTATAATATACTAATTAATAAATATATATAATAGATTAGATTGCTATATATATATATTATAATATATATAATATATATTTAAATATTTATATATATACAATAGCAATTTATTAATATTGTATATATAATATAATATTATACAATAGTATTATATTTATAATACTATTGTAGTATATAGCTATAAATATATTAATTAGTATTATATCATAATACAATGTATACTAACAGTAACATATTTATACATTTAAATATCTATTAAAGTATAATATAATATACTAATAAATATGATGATATATTTACGATTAGATATATTTAATAGTATATTAAATATAGTTATATATCTAATATTAGTATGTATAATATTACTAACAAATAATATATTTATAGATATATTGATATGTATGATATATAACATACCTATTATTATAATTATATACTATTATAATATACTAATTAATATACAATTAACATAGTTATAAATATTTAAATAATATAATTATATTAATATACATTAATATACTATAATTAATATATTACTGTAACTATATTAATTAGTTACAAAATATACACTATAATATTAGTATTATTAATATATTAATTAGTTATAATATGATAATGTAATATATTAATATAATGTATACATATATTGTGTATACTATTATTTATAACGTATATATTAATATAATGTATACATATATTGTAATATGTATATTATACTATTACTATTAATAGTATATAATATAAGTACTATATTATTAGTAATATATTTATATATATATTATTATATTAATATATTATATATATGTGTTATGTAATATAGTATATAATTAATAGTAGAAGTATAATATAGTATTATGTTACATTATTATATTGTAATACTTATAAATATATATTATAGTATACTATTACATACGTAATTATTTAATAATAGTAAATATAGTATTATATTAGGTATATTATTAATTTAAATTACAATAGTATACTACATTAATATCTATTATAATATACTATTATATATACTATTAATATAAATAATATATTATATCTATTATAATATTATGTATAATATATTAATAATATATATTCAAATATATTAATATTATACTTAGATATTGTATGGTATATATTAATTTATATATAATATTGTATATTAGTATATATTAATATTAATGTACTATAATGTATAACATGTATAATATTATATATTATATTATATATTATAATTAATATTAATATAATTATACCATAATATACTATTAATAATATATTATTATAATATTAATAATATTATAATATTATACTAATAAATTAATATTACATTGTTATATCAATATATGATATTTATAATATGTAATATTTATATAAATATCAGATTATCATAATAGTATGTATATATTATAATATATACTATTATACATATTTATAATAATCATATTAGTATTAAATACTAATATTACATAATTAGTAAATAGTAATATAGTATATAATATATGATATACATTATTTAAATATTTACTATATTGTACTATATAGTAATATGTATATTATGTCAGTAAAAATTAATAGCTATACTATGATATTATATGTAATACTATTATACATATTATATACTATATAATAGTATTTATTAGATATGTATTACAATATATAACAATATTATAATAGTATACAATATATATAACTATTACACTATATAATAGTTAAATATTATTAGTATAAATATAGTACATAAATTAATACTTATTTATAATACATGTAATTATTTGTTAATTTATCATGGTCAGAACCGGCGCTGTAGCCAACTTAGCCTTCAAAATGTCAAAGGCCTTCTAGCACTCCGTGCTCCATATGAACTGTACACCCTTCTTCGTAAGGTGTGTAATCGGTGTCGCAATCTTCGAGAAGTCCTGAATGAACTTCCTATAGTACCCAGCTAAACCCAAAAAGCTGCGAATCTCTGACACCGTCTTCGGTGGCTCC
Source organism: Asparagus kiusianus (assembly GCA_022839385.1). Taxonomy (NCBI): domain Eukaryota; kingdom Viridiplantae; phylum Streptophyta; class Magnoliopsida; order Asparagales; family Asparagaceae; genus Asparagus; species Asparagus kiusianus. Next base: position 231,868 of record BQKN01066402.1, read on the forward strand.
CAATCGAGAACTGCCGTGACCTTAGCTGGGTCCACAGCTATGCCCTCTCTACTGATAACATGCCCAAGAAATCTGACTTCTGAAAGCCAAAACTCGCACTTGCTGAACTTAGCATAGAGCTGATGCTCCTGAAGAGTCCTCAACGCTATCCGTAGGTGCTCCTCGTGATCTGCCTCCGATCTCGAGTAAATGAGAATATCGTTGTTGAAGACGATCACAAACTGATCTAAGAAGGGACGGAAAACCCGGTTCATCAAATCCATGAATACCGCGGGCGCATTGGTCAACCCAAATGGCATGACCAAGAACTCGAAGGATCCATATCGAGTAAGAAAGGCGGTCTTGGGAATATCCATCTCCCGAACCCACAACTGATGATAGCCAGAACGAAGATCAATCTTCGAGAAATACTGCGCTCCTTGCAACTGGTCAAACAAGTCATCAATCCTAGATAGTGGGTACCTATTCCGGATAGTGACATTGTTCAACTCTCTATAATCTATGCATAATCTCATACTACCGTCCTTCTTCTTCACAAAGAGGACAGGCGCGCCCCACGGAGAATGACTCCGGTGAATAAAACCCTGAGCTAACAACTTGTCCAACTGGGTCTGCAGCTCTCTCATCTCAGCTGGTGCCATACGATAGGGTGCGCGGGATATCGGGGTTGTGCTTGGCTGCAACTCGATACAGAACTCAACCTCTCTCACAGGAGGTAACCCAGGTATGTCCAGAAAGACATCCTGATACTCTGAGACAACTCTAGTCTCCAATAACTCAGCACCCTGATCCTGTCGCATCACCTCCTCGATGTACGCCAGAAATGACTCCGCAAGTCGGTTGCCCTGAGAGGCGGCTACAATCATCTCGGACCCGTCGGACGCTCGTAACTTGACTGTCTTCGCAAAGCAGTCAATACTAATATGGTAGGAAGACAACCAATCCATACCAAGGATGACATCGAACTTGGACATATGCAGCACTATCAAATCCACTATGAACTCCGACTCGTCTAGACTGACGGTACACCTCCTACAAACGCTCTCCAGAAGCGATACCTCACCTAAAGGGGTGGAAACAGATAGAGGGGTGTCTAGAGGCTGAGCTACGAGCTGAAGTCTAGTCATAAATGCATGCGAGATGAATGAATGCGAAGCTCCCAAATCAAAAAGAATACGGGCGGGAAGAGAGTTCACGAAGAACGTACCCTCCACTACAGCTCCGCTGGCACCATGATCACGGGGAACCACTGCATATACCCTGCCCGTGGCTGAAGACTGCTCTGCTGATGGAGGTGGAGAATATGGGATAATCTGCCCCTGAGGGGCCTCCTGAACTGCTCGAATCTGACCCTCGGTCCTTTGAGCTGCTGGTGGTGCCTCAAGCATGTTCTGCTGGCCCTGACCTCTGCCCTGCTGGCGCTACTGCTGCTGCTGATTCGGACCCTTCCCTGCTGGGCTCCTACTGGTGCGCTACGGCACTCTGATGCCTTATGCCCGACCTTACGACAGTTATAACAAGATCCCTGAAACTTGCGCTGCTGATGCGCTCTCTGATCCTGCTGGGGTCCCCTTTTATATGGGCCCTGATGCTGCTGCTGTCCAGAAAAAGGTCTCTTGTTCTTGTTCTTATCCCCACTCTGTCCTGCCTTGGCCTTCCCTTCCTTATCCTTCTGGAATATAGTGGTCTCGATCTCCTGAGAGGTGGCAGCCTCAGCTACCTCCTTGACTGAATAAAATCTCCTCGACACGAGGTATCGTCGGAGATTAGGGCGAAGCCCGGCCAAGAACATCTGAGCCTGACGCTCTCCTGTCTGCCACATGCCCGTGAAGTGCAGCAACTCCATGAACCTGCTCTCAAAATCTGCCACGGTCATGTCTCCCTGAGTCAACCGGGATAACTCGAGCTCCTTCCCAGTCCGTGCTGCAGAAGAAACATACTGGCCATCGAAGAAGTATATGAAGTCCTCCCATGTGAGGGTCAGCCTCTGCTCTGGAGTAAACTGGAGTCGGTACCATCTCCCGGCATCTCCCTTCAGACTGTAGGATGCCAACCTCTGCTTCTGGACTGAATCCACACTGAGTATATCAAGAATATTGCCCACGTCCTCTTTCCACTTATGGGCTGCAAGAGGATCTGCTGATCCCTGAAACTCTGGTGCCCTCATCTTCTGATATCTCTCAACTATACGAAGCCAAGCCTCCTGCTCTGTAGCTCTGTCTGGGACTGCTAAAGGAATAGCTGCAGGCGTGACCTCTGGGGGTCTCTCTCTAACATGAACGGCAGGTATCCCCTGCTGCTGAGCTACTGGTGGTGGTGGAGGTGTCCGTGGTGCTATGTGAGTCGTCACCATCTCCTCGATAGATGTCATCCGAGCAATAAGAAGGGCCATGAGGTCCACCAGATACTGAGGAGCCTGCTACGGCTCTGGTGGTGCCTGCTCCTGCTCGGGCTGAGCTGACTGCTGCTCTAATGGAGTCTGCTGTGACTCCGTCTGGCTAGCCCTCCTGGTACGAGGTCTACCACGTCCTGCCATCTCTATCCTGATGGTAAGAAATAAAAATAAAATTTCATGAGTCCAAAATTAAACTTTTATAAATAGCGTATCGCATTGAAATTTTTCACAACATATAGTATTCACACAAATACTTTGAATCTATATAAAATAGTTGTCAAAAAAAAATTCTCAAATTTTGAGATATACGCATATATCGTCCTCACTCATACTAGGAAATCCTTTCGGACTCTATACATGAATCCTAAGAAACTCTATCCTAGCCCCATGACTCGACACAGGATGATCCTAAGGATACTGGAACTAGAGCTCTAATACCAATTGTGACGCCCCTGGGTTCACACAAGGCTGCAGTCCGAGGTGAAACCAGAAATATCAAACTTTCCATGCACCACACCGTGCAATAACACATTTCACCATCACAAATTACTATCTCTCTAGTGGAATCAACAACAGGTGTAGGTACAAAGCAAGTAAAAGGTGAGTCAACAATACTGGATGAAATGATAGAACATAACACATCTCATCAACGAAATAAACTGAAGTACATAGTCAAAGCCTGAAATGAATAAACTGGAGTTCTTAACAAGTCTCAAATACAATAAGTCTGAGTAAAGGAAATAAGGCACACAGCCTTTACAACTTCTAGAATAAACTCTCAAATGTCTGACAACAACTACAGTGGAGCCCAAAGAAAATAATACATAGATAAAATGTAAAGCTAAACACTAAAGTAGTCCGCTATCAACCTGCGACTCTCCGTGCTCCTGGCTCGTGACCTGAAAGGGGGAGGGACAACGAGCGTCAAAACGTTAGCGAGCAACATCACAACCAACCCCAAGGGATAGGGCTCGTTGTGTAGGAAAATACAGTTAGCACAAATCATATATATATATATATATATATATATATATATATATATATATATATATATATATATATCCTAAGAATGAGGGGAATTAGTACTTAGGAAATTCCAACACGAGCATAGGTACGTCGAGCGAAATAATCCAAATAAGGAAACCCTCATGTATATACCTTGTATCTCCAATTGAAAATCCCTAAGTACCAAACCCGGAGTCTAACACATGAACAAAAGAAACAAAAATATACAACCCATCTCTATCGATAAACGTGACCACGTCAAAGCCACAATAAGTGTCATGTCCAGTCTAGGTAGCTATCATGTCCAAACTTAATAAATATGTTGTGCTCCAAACTCAAATATGTATCATGCTCAAGGTTTAGCATATGTCCAACACATGGACTAAAGGTAATGCATGTCCAACACATGGACTAAATAAAATGCACGTCCAACACATGGACCGAAATGATAATTATCCACACATGGATTAATAGAAATGTATGCCCAACACATGGACCAAAATGACAAGTATCCAACACATGGATAAATAGTGATGTATGCTCAACACATGGACTATGAACAAGGAAGTGTAATTGTCACTTGCATATGTGGAAAGATATACATATCCCAATCTTGTACGTGTTTCAATGTGCGGGTCTAAACTTGCATCAAGAGTGTCAACTCACATGTATAGACAAGTCACTATCATTGCAGTATAGTGTTAGATAGTCGAGGCGACCCCTCTAACGTATAAAATACATAAACAAAATAGATACATGCACAAACAGTGCGGCGGTCGACCGCAGAAGCCATCCCGGTCGACCGCACACAGCGCCAAAAGTCACTATGCTCAAAACTGAGCGGCGGTCGACCGATCAGGATGTTTCGGTCGACCGCTCAAGGAGCAGAAACTTTTCTGCTGGAAAAACTCAGAGCGGTCGACCGCCGTGTCCACTGCGGTCGACCGCGAAGCTGCCAGGAACCCAGTTAGGGTTTCTGTCTGCTTCAAAACCCAAACAAATTCGACACTTCCCACCTTAATATAAATCTAACATATATACCAAGGCAAAGAACAAAAACCACCAGTTTTAAATCATTAAAAAAAATCTACTAGTTAGAAGTCCAACGAAAATAACACATGATTTTGATGTCATTTAAAGCAATAAAACATGATTAACCCTTGTTAAAACATTTTCAGATCTGAATCTAATGAAAACAAATTCGTGGGTGGGTTTTTAAACATCTGAAATACTCAAGTTAGGCATCATATACTATAATGATCAATTTCTTATACCAAATACAACTTATGGCTCAATAAAAACCGGATTTAAAACTCAAATCTAAGCACAAAACGAAAAGAGGTGAAGTTGGGCGAGATGTTACTCGCATATGATGAGAATGAAACCCTAGATCTGAAGGGTGATGATCCCCTTCGCTGAATCCACCAAGAATTTGCTAAAAATCCCTTCCAAGCTTCTCCCAAATCACCAAGAAGTGAGAACTAGGGTTAGAGGGGGAGCAAGAGAGCTAGGGTTCTGGTTCAGATGAGAAATGGGGCTTTCTTGGGTAAATTAGTATATATACTAACCCCACAACCCGACCCGAACCCGACCCGAAACCCATTAAGACCCAACTCAGAAAACTCTCTGCCTACTGTGCGGTCGACCGCCGCGCCCAGTGCGGTCGACCGCACAGCAGGAAGCGAGTTTCCTGAGTGCGAGAACGAGGTGCGGTCGACCGCCGCGTCCACTGCGGTCGACCGATCAGATGAATTTTGCCAGGTTTGATCTGATCACCACGTGATGCTCGAACTACTCAAATAATCTCACTTAAAAACACTTGATGAGATTCAAAACACCTATGATCACATTTATTTAACATATATATAATTATTCATCACATAAGAAATATTTATCACTAGTAATTCAATATATTCATTATAAAATTTACGGGGTTCTACAGTTTGTACTCATATTATTAAGGCATGTTGCCTTAGTACAATTTCTAGTTGATCCATGTAATGTTATTTCAGACTCCAGATGTATATCAGTTATATTTCAGTTTATTCTATTCGAGACATGATATCATTATGAGATATTTCCTTCTACATCATGTCTATTGTATTTTTATTTCCCTTATTTGCATGTTTTGTACCTTCACTTCTACTTGATTCCACTAGAGGATATTACTGTGATTGGTGAAACATGTTATTGCACAGTGGAGGTGCATGACAGGTTTGACATCTCTGGCTTCACATTGGATTGCAGCCAAGTGTGCAATCAGGGGCGCCACAGTTGGTATCAGAGCTCTAGTTCGAGTATCCTTAGGATCATCCTGTATCGATTCGTGGAGCTAGAATAGAGTTTCTTAGGATTCATGTATAGTGTCCGCTAAGAATTCCTAGAATGAGTGAGAACGTTATATACGTATATCTTGAAAATTAGGAGAATTTTTTTTACCACTATTTTACTTTAACTTAAAATTATTTGAGTGAATACTATGTGTTATGAATACGTATCTTGATACATTATGTTATGTATATATGTATGTTTGCGACCTCAGTTACTATGTCAATTAAGCTCTCATTTTGATAATATATACATATCAAAATGAGGATGTGGTCGAGGTAAAACTCGTACTTGGAGAGCTAGGCAAGCAGAGCCCCGAGTTGCAGCAGGCTCCACAGTAATTGATCGACTTCATAACACTGTTTACAGTAAGATTTTGCAACACTTGAGGAGCAAGAGGCGTATCTGTTTCAGCTAGTAGTACCACTTCAATGAGTTTCCACCACCAATTGTACCAGTTATGCATATTGAAGAGGCAATACCAATGATTCCACCATCAACACAACCAGCTGTTGATAGATCCGCAGAGCAGGAGGCTCTGTAAGAATAAAAAAATATATCAGCATAAAGGACATCACCGGAGGATAGCAACGACTTCAAATTTTTTCCGGAGCAGTAAATATCACTTATTTGGGAGAATTTTATTTACTTCCTCGACAAGTCGTTAGAGCTAGTCCGATTGAAGCAGAAAGACATGCCTAAAGTTAATAAAGAAATCAGAATTAACATGGTGATGATGACAAGGGCAACATGCCTATTGCGAGATCTAGAGAACCCCCAGCGGCGGGATAAGAATTTTTACCACCAGCAATAAGGATATTATAAGAAGGGAGCACGACATGATTCGAGAGCGCTGCAGCAGCATAGAGTTCGGAATACATGTTTCAATTGTAACCAAATCGGACAAAGAGCGAGGCCTTGTCGCAGTACACCAGCAGGAAGCCATCATAACAGAGATCAGGATCGACAGTCTCTGAGCCATGATTTCGCCCAACAGCAGAGGATAGGGGCATTACCTATTATTCTAAGGATTGAGGGGCCAGTATTCAAGATTTGTGTTACCCTTGAGATTCATGAGGGATAGATGGTCCCATTATTTTCCATTACCGACATAATTTATGCAGCTGTATCACGTGATCATAGTACAAATGGAGTTTTCTTCGAGATTTCTTTTCCAGCTCAGACCTTGTTTTATTCAAGAAGTTTGCATTCTTTTATCTTTCATGCCTTTGTGGATATGGTTCAGCTTGTAGTACACCCTTTAGACATTCCATTATCAGTCTCTACTCCTCTAGGGAAGGTGTCCCTATTAGAGAGTATCTGTATGAGCTATGTCATCAGTCTAGATTAGTCCAAGTTTCTCATAGATCTGATTGTGTTGCGGATGTCAGATTTCAGCGTTATTCTCGGTATGGGTGGGCTATCATCATACAATGTCAGTATCAACTGTTTTGCTAAAACAGTTAACTTGTGAGCATTCGTTGGGTTTATATAGATAGTAGCAACCTCATAGGGCGATCAGAATACGAAGTCATTTTTGGTATACGTCGACGAGGTGATGCTGAGGGACTGGAGTGCTAATTTGTGCAAGACTTGTAAAACCCTAAAATATTAAAATTTTATTTTTTTTATTTTATAATAAATAATAATAAATGTGTTATATTATGATAAATGATATTTATCATTATTTGAGTATGTTAGGAATTGATTTGAGATCAATTCAATGTATATATGTGAATATAGTA
>BQKN01066402.1:249340-276295 GCA_022839385.1 Asparagus kiusianus
CCCAGCTGCTCAGATCCAACCAGGATCAAGATCACGCGGTGGTCCACGGCAAACAACCCCGGCGCAGGCAAACAACCCACGCAACGCGAGAGACCGCACATAGGATCTCGTGATTTTGTTCGACAAAAAAGGAAGGTTGTAACTTTTTAATTTTTTGTTGATTTTATTGTAACCGGATCTTATAAAAAGACCGGATCTTTGTAACCGATAAATGATTATTAAAGATAAATGATGGAATCAATGAAAGCTACAATTTTTCCCGCGAACAAGCTGGCGACCACAGTGGGAGTCACCGATCTCACTGCTGAGATCGTCGCGTCGCAGCCGCGGATTCTGATCCCGGTTGAGGAGGAGGTCGAGTATGAGTTCGACCAGAAAAAGTTCAAGGAGTATCTCTCCTCCTCGTCCGGATCCGCCTCCCCCCGACTGCCCAAGAAGTTCTCCTCCAGGAGAAAGATCCGTTGGTATCAAGACGTAGAGAATACCAACGAAGACCTCACCCCGTCGATGCCGAAACTGCATCGGGGAAAGTTCCACCGGCCTCCGACCAGGCCAGATCTGTTCTGCCCAGCACTTCCGTCGCTAAAGGCGTGGTAACTCTCTCCAAGAGAGCCCGCCAACGACGACGTTAATGCCTGGCACGACAATTCGCCAAGGCCAATGAGTCAACTGATGGGGTTCGCTATCACGCGGATCTGAAGAACAAGAGAGGCAAACAACCTCAAAATCCATCGAATGGCGACTCTTCCAAGCCGCTCATGAACGAGTGGATCCGTGTCAAACGGAATCGATCAACGCTCGAGGAGCGTATTCGCAAGCGCCGCACGTTGCTAGCGCAGGCCCGGGCTCTAGTCCAAGAAGCTCGTACAAGACTGCAGAAGGATGTAGCCAAGAAGCCGCTACCAACTCGCCAAGTATGGAGGCCAAAGTCTGAAACAGCGACTCAGGCTAAAGTGCAGCCATCCTAACCTGCAACAAAGGTTCAACCTTCGGCGAACCAATCCAGATCGCCAACAATTCCCTCAATTGCTCCGGGAGATCCAGCGGAATCGTCCCGAAGGAAAAAGTCAGTTTTGGAGCGCCTCGGTCCACTTCCAGATGAACGAGGCAAGGCTCCGATCCAAGAACGTTTGGGCCCGGTGAAGAAGCCCCGAATGACTAAACATGTTGGGAGTCGCCTCCACCCTCAACATGACGAAGAGTTCATGGCCGCTGCACGCACTAACTTGCGCATTGAAGTCCAGGAGCTCACTAAGAATATTTGCCCAAAAAGGCATGTTTCAAGGCGCGTGATCTTGAAGGCCCGAAGAAGGCAGTTCCCCCTCAGAAGGAAACGTTGTCGTCTGATGACGATAACGTTATACCTGAGAAGTCGTGCCAACACACGATAAGTTGCTCCGACCTTCAAGTCGACGAGTTGTACTATCGTGCTGGGGGTACGAGTAAAACCAGAAAGAAAAGTCCTCAAAAGATGGTTTTTCAATGTCCTTGTTCCAAGCTCATTCGAGCAGTATTGTCTGAGTGCAATTGCACTAAGACAGTCCCCGAGAGAGTTTCGGTGTTCGAGAGACTCAGTGCCGAAACACCAAAACCAAGGCCCAGGTGTTTCCAGCGAAGAAGAACGGTAGTTGAAGACGGAGAATTCCCGAGGGTCACCACTAACATGACCAGCAAAGGAACATTGACACGGGATAATCCCGAGTCGACTCCGGAAGTACCCCGACGTATAACCCGTCTGCAGTCTGGAGCTATCATACGAGCAACTTATGGTAGGATTCGAACAAGACCACCTTCAGAAGATGAAGAATCAGATGCTGGCTCGGCAGTTGCATCAGATAATACAGTGTCCAGTGAAGGACAACCCCGTGAGACGCTCATGATAAGTGCGGAACAAGTGGCCAAGATGCTCGAAGAAGCCATGGCTAAACAACAGGAGACCTTCAGGTTCGAGATGCAGATGGCCATGCAGAACATGAGAGAAATGCATGACCAGCAAATCCAAGTGCTGACGAATCAGCAAGGCGAGCCAAGTCAGCATAACCAGGTCCCTCAGGAAGATGACGACACAGGTGCAGATGAGGCGCATAATGCCAATAATCCTCTCGTCAATACAGGGGGTAGTATCGAGAATGCCAGTCACAACACCACACTTCCGCCTCAGAATCGTACCAACGAGAAGGCAAGAATTTGAAGATTAAAGACCTTGAGAGCAAAATCAATACATTGATTTCTGCTCAAGAGATGAAGAAGACGGGCATTCCTTGTCCATACCCAAGAGAATGGGAGTCAATCCCATATCCGACGAAGTTCAATCTAATTAACTTCATGCCGTTTGATGAGAAGGGTTCACCCACCCAGCATTTGATTTATTTCAAATCGCACCTGGGGGTCATCTCTGGTAATGAGCCTCTAATGGTACGGTCCGTCGTTGGCACTCTTCGCAGAGCCGCCTTCGATTGGTATCGCCGCCTCAAGTCAGGGAGTGTGAAAAGTTGGGACGACATGGAGACCAGGTTCCTCACCAACTTCTTTGACGACGACACCGAGATATCCATCAAGACGTTGCTCGACGAAAAACAAAAGGACGGAGAACTAGTCGATACCTTCGTCAAGGGGTTCCGCAACAAGGCTATGAACTGTCGGGACCTAATCACAGAGGAGTTTATTCTCTAGACTTGCCACAACAACCTATTATTGGATGTGTTAGAAGCAATAGGGACAGCCCCATCCAAGACCTGGAAGGATCTGAAGGTACGAGGAGAGCAAGCCGAGCGATTTCTGAAAAGGAAGAAGGCGGAAAGAGGCCAACCAGTAGCAAATCCTCCAAAACAGAACTTCATCCCACGAGGAAAGGGTAAGGCTCATGCTAATACAGTTGATGCTAATCAGACTTTCCAGTTGCAACCTCAGTAACAGCCGCAGCAGCGAGCACCTCAACAACCGCAGCCGCAATGGCAACAACGGCCTTAGAAGCAAAAATCTTCCGAGCCGAGGTTTCCTAAAGTGTTCTCCTTCAGGGATGATGAGGTTCCCGGCCTTTTCAAATATCTGTTGGAGAATAACAAAATCCAGTTGCCGGCAATTGTAGATCAAGAGGGCTCTACCAAGGTGACGGACCCAAAGTATTGCGCGTACCATAGAGCGGTTCATCACCCAACGAAGTCGTGCTTCCACCTGAAGGATAAAATCCAGACACTAATTGATGTGGGAGTCATAACCCCAAAGCCGACCAAAAATGTAGGAGCAAATGCTGTATCGATCAGCTTCGGATCGGTCCCTACAACATGGTTTGAGCCAGAACGCATCACCAAAGTGGGGATGAAGATAGTTAATGATGATCCACATGGACAACGCCAAAAGGGACTTGTGCCATACATAGCCCCAAACGGTGAAATCCTCTGGGTCCATCCTGATCTTATAGAAGATGAGCAATGGGCGACTTCCTCAACCAGAAGGAAATCGAAGGGCAAAGGCAAATCTTGCATTGCCACTTCCACGATCTTCGGAGAGGACGGTGATGAAGCTCCTACCTTCCCACTCTCTGAAGAGGAACAAGAAGTTTTTGCCACTAGAAGGGGAAATCAATACCACTTCAACTATCCATCACCTAGTGATCAATTAGCCAAACAGGGAGTGACAGCAACTCCTAGACCAGTTGAAGGAGCTCGACAACAGCCGGTCGATCAACAGAAAGGGAAGGAACCCCAGGAGGTTCAGAACTCGAAGCAGTCTCGTTTCAATCGTCCGATTGGAAGAGATAAACCGGGAAGCTCGAACACTCCGTGGGTTTTCGATATTTTGGCTCAGCTAACTAACATTCCAGCACGGATAACATTGTACGAGTTGCTGTAGGCGTATAAAATTGCCTATAGGTCCCTTAGCACAGCTCGACACGATGATTCGACGAATCAACGAACCATTGAGTGGCGAGGCGAAGAGGTCCATGAATTGCACGCGAGCAACGGAACGTATTCACGCGTAGAACCAATCCAACGGTTCGGAAAGTCAACGAGTCGTCCAACAATAAAATGGATTTGAACTCAAACACCGAGGCGGATTTACTGCCAAATGAAGACTCGGACTGTCAAATCAAAGTCCGGACAAGTCAAACGAAGAACCGGAACACGGGAAACGACGGAAAACACCCCAAGGGGGCTCGGCAAAAACCGAGCCACCTCGGGGTGGCTCGGCCAAAGCCGAGCCACCCTGAGGTGGCTCGGCCCAGTGCCGAGCCACCCTGAGGTGGCCGACCAGATCTGTGCAAAATGCACAGATCTGGTTGCCTATAAATAGGCCAGGTGATTCATCATTTTGGAGGACTTTGGGGAAGAACTTTTGGAGAGCCGAAACTCTGCCGGATTGAGAACTGGAGCTTGAGTTTTGAAGGCTTGAAGACTTGGACACTCGGATCTGATTCTCGGTGAGCACCCGCATCGCAAAAGGCAGGAGTTCGAGAGGATCGAGATCTCAGATCTACGTTGCTACACTCCGGATCAAAGCTTGGTCTTTGATCCCGAGGTTTGAGCGGTTGTTTCCTTGGTGAAACAATCCCTCCGGCTATTATTTCCTTGGTGAAATAATACCCGTAATATTACGTAGATCTGTTCGGATCAAGATCACGTGGTAGTCCACGGCAAATAACCCCGGCGCAGGCAAACAACCCACAAAGCGAGTGACCGGATAACAGGAGCTCGCGATTTGTTCGATAAAAGAGAAAAGTTGTAATTTTTATTTCTTTTTTGTTTGATTTTCATTGTAACCGGATCTTATAAAAAGACCGGATCTTTCTGTAACACAAAAAGTTGTTCTTTAAGAGTGCAATGGAATCGTCAATGAAGAAAGCATCAGTTTTTCCCGCGAACAATCTGGTGACCACAGTGGGAGCCACCGATCTCGCTGCCGAGATCGGAGCGTCGCAGCCGCGGATCTCGATCCCGGTCGTGGAGGAGGTCAAGTATGAGTTCGACCAGCAGAAGTACGAGGAGTACGTGTCCTCGTCCGGATCTACCTCCCCCCGTAAGTCCAAGAAGTCCCAGAAGTTCTCCACCAGGAGAAAAGTCCATTGGTGCGAAGAAGTTGAAGCCACCAACGACGACTTCACCCCAATCGACGCCGAAGTTGCGTCGGGTGAAGTTCCATCGGCCTCCAAGAAGGTCAAGTCCGCCGTTGAAGGCGTGGTAACTCTCTCCAAGAGAGCTCGCCAGAGGCAGCGTCAACGCCTTGCGAAACAATTCGCAAAGGCCATGGAGTCCGTTGACGGGGTCCACTACAATGCGGATCTGAAGAGCAAACGAGGCAAACAGCCTCAACAACAAATGAAGGGTGGTTCCTCCAAGCCATCAACTATGGAGTGGGTCCGTGTCAAACGGAACCGTTCGACGCTGGAGGAGCGTATCCGCAAGCGCCGCGCATTATCGGCGCAAGCACGGGCCAAAGCTGAAGAAGCCCGTCGGAAGCTACAGAAGGAGGTGGTCAAGAAGCCGCCATCAACTCGTAGGGTTTGGAGGCCGAAGTCTGAGGTGACGGTTCAGACCAAAGAGCAACAACCACAGCCTCCGAAAGCTCAAACTCCGGTAAATCGACCCAAATTGCTGGTGACTTCCATAATTGTTTCGGGAGATCCCGCAGGACCATCCCAGAAGAGGAAGTCGGTTTTGGAGCGCCTCGGTCCTCTTCCCAAAGAACGAGGCAAAGCATCAGTCCAAGAACGGTTGGGACCAATAAAGAAGTCCCAAACGATTCAACATGCTGGGGGTCGTCGCAACCCTCAACACTTGGAGAAAATCATGGCACCCAAGCGCACAACTTTGCGCATCGAAGTGCAAGAGCCCGCTGAAGATTCACGCCCACAAAGGCGAGTTTCGAGGCACGTGACTCTCGAAAGCCCGAAAAGGGCAATCCATCCTCAGAAGGAAACGTTGTCGTCCAATGATGATGACGTTATACCTGGGAAATCGTGCCGACACACGATAGGTTGCTCCAACTTTCAAACGGACGAGCTGTACTATCGTGCTGGGGGTACGAGTAAATCTAGAAAGAGAAGCCCTCCAAGGCTCGAAACTCAGTGCCCTTGCTCAAAGCTCATTCGGGCAGTACTGTCTGAGTGCAATTGCATTAAGACAATCCCCGAAAGAGTTTCTGTGTTCGAGAGACTCAGTACTGAAGCGCCAAAGCCAAAGTCTAGGCGTTTTCAAAGAAGAAGAACGGTGGTCGAAAGCGGTGAACATTCAAGGGTCACCGCCAACATGACCAGCATAGGAACAGCGGCTCAGGACAACCCTGAGGAAAATCCAGAGGTGCCCCGACGTGTAACTCATCTTCAATCCGGAGCTATCATTCGTGCGACGTATGGTAGGGTTCGGACAAGAGTACCTTCGGGAGATGAAGAATCAGATGCCGGCTCAGCAGTTGCGTCTGACAATACTGTGTCCAGTGAAGGGCAGCCCCGCGAGTTATTCATGATAAGCGCGGAGCAAGTCGCCAAGATGCTTGAAGATGCCATGACCAAGCAACAAGAAAGCTTCAGGTTCGAAATGCAAATGGCCATGCAGAACATGAGAGAGATGCATGACCAACAGATCCAAACATTGAGGAACCAACAAGGCGGGCCAAGTCGTCATAACCAGAACAACCTGGAAGATGAGGACACAGGTACAAATGAAGCTCGCAATGCCAATAACCCTCCCATCAATGCCGGGGGTGGTAATGAGAATGCTAGCGAAGACACATGTGAAAACCTAAAAATTAAAAACCTCGAGAGCAAAATCAATACATTGATTTTCGCTCAAGAGACGAAAAAGATGGTCATTCCTTGTCCATACCCAAGAGAGTGGGAATCGATCCCATATCCGGCGAAGTTCAGTCTAATTAACTTCACGCCATTTAATGGGATGGGTTCACCCACTCAGCATTTGATTTACTTCAAATCGCACTTGGGAGTCATCTCTGGTAATGAGCCTCTGATGGTGCGGTCATTCGTGGGCACTCTTCGTGGAGCCGCCTTCGATTGGTATCGTCGCCTCAAGCCAAGAAGCATAAACAGCTGGGAGGACATAGAGACTAAGTTCCTCACAAATTTCTTCGACGACGACACCGAGATCTCTATCGGATCATTGCTCGACGAGAAGCAGAAAGACGGGGAGTTAGTCGACACCTTCGTCAAAAGGTTCCGGAACAAGGCGATGAATTGCCGGGATCCGATCACTGAGGAATTCATCCTCCAGACCTGCCACAACAACCTTTCGCTGGATGTGTTGGAAGCAATGGGCACAGCACCATCCAAGACATGGAAGGATTTGAAGGTCTGAGGAGAGCAAGCTGAACGATTCCTCAGGAGAAAGAAGGCGGAGAGAGGCCAACCGGCAACAAATCCTCTAAAGCAGAACTTCAACCAAAAAGGGAAAGGTAAAGCTCATGCTAATGCCGTCGATGCTAACCAAACTTTTCAGTTACAACCTCAGCAACAGCAGCAGCAACGAGCGCCACAACAATCGCAGTCGCATTGGCAGCAACGGCCCCAGAAGCAAAAGTCTTCGGAGCCGAGGTTTCCCAAAGTCTACTCCTTTAAGGATGATGAAGTTCCCGGCATCTTCAAGTACCTGTTGGAGAACAACAAAATCCAGTTGCCAGCAATTGTAGATCATGAAGGAGCCACTAAGGTGACGGACCCAAAATACTGCGCATACCACAGAGCGGTCCACCACCCAACGAAGTCTTGCTATCACCTCAAGGACAAGATCCAGGCATTGATCGACGTAGGGGTCATAACCCCGAAACCGGCCAAGAATGTAGGAGCAAACGCGGTGTCAATCAGTTTTGGATCAGTGCCTACAACTTGGTTCGAGCCAAAGCGCGTCACCAAAGTCGGAATGAAGACGGTGAATGATGACCCGCACGGACAGCGTCAAAAAGGACTCATCCCACACACAGCCCCAAACGGTGAAATTCTCTGGGTGCACCCCGACCTGATTGAAGATGAACAATGGGCCGGATCGTCATCCAAGAAGAAATCAAAAGGGAAAGGCAAGTCTTGCTTCGGAGTCTCTGCTATCCCAGGAGAAGATGACGAAAGAATCCTGACTTTCCCGCTCTCCGAAGAGGAACAGGAAGTCTTTGCCACCAGAAGTGGGAACCAGTACCACTTCAACTATCCGCCGCCCAATGATCAGTTAGCTGAGCAGGGGGTGACAAAACGGGGACCAGCCAAAACTCTCACAGAGCTGGGAGTAATTACGGTTCCTAAATCGGTTGAGGAGGCTCGACGACAGCCGGCAGATAAACAAAAAGAAAAGAGGCCCGAGGAGGTTCAAAACCCGAAGCAGTCTCGTTTCAGTCGTCCGATTGGAAAGGATAAACCGGAAAGTTCGAAAACTCCACGCGTCTTCGACATCATGGCTCAGTTAGCTAATATTCCGGCGCGAATAACACTATATGAGTTGCTACGGCTGTCTAAGGAGACTAGAGAAGCCTTGCAAGAGGCCTTGGCCGATTCGGAAGCATTCCTCACTCGGATCAAGCCAGCGCCTGAAGAACTAGAACTGTTAGCTCAACAGTGCAACGTGGCAGCTAAGAACATTCCCTGCATCACCTTCACCAAAGAGGACATGCAGACGAAGAATTCAAACCATGATCGGCCCCTGTACTTCGTCGGGTACATTGGCTCCAGCGAAGTCAACCGAATCCAAGTGGATCCGGGTTCCGCTGTGAGTATTATGCCGCTTCGCCTGATGCATAGCCTTGGTATTCCAGTCAGCAAGTTGGCGTCTACGGGCACAGTCATTTACGGATTCAATACCAGCGGGTCAAGACCTTTGGGAAAGATCCGAATAAAGTGCCAAATGGGCGATCTGAAGACGGAGGTCACATGTTATGTGATTGATGCTGAGACATCCTATAACTTACTACTGGGTCGGCCTTGGATCCATAGTAGTTATAGTTCCCTCCACCCTACATCAGTGTTTGAAATATGTCGACACTGATGGAAGGGTCAGGACGGTGGTCGCGGATAAGCAACCATTCAAAGGGTATGAGAATTACTTTACTGATTATCTCCTTTATGGTAACGAATCCGATACGGAACCATCGGTCCAAGGCACGGACAGCGGAGAAGAAGCTGATTCTAAAGCCGGATTTGATTACAATGGTGGTTTTATTTTAAATGACGTTGTACCCTTTGTAATCAATCTTGACGATGAACAATCGTCAGATGGCAGTTGTAACTGGCAACTTGCTAACATTAAAATAAAAGAGGATTTAGAGTACTCCTTGTCTCTTGATGATGTGGTGAAAGAATTGTATGATAACCCTGATTTGTATATGCCGCTCCGATCATCCTACGTGGCAAAGAAAATCCCCCAGCATTCTTTCGGGACAACCCTGATTATCCCTGGAAGAATAGGAGGCGAAAAAGAAGTGGTTTACGGTAAAGGAGAAAATCTTCCGCTGCCAGATCATTTCCTAAGAGAAGATGAGGGTAAAGACAAATCTGGTCTGCATTTATCCAAGTACAGTCCGGAAGCGCTTAAGCTTATGGAAAAACAAGGATATGATTTCACACTCGGAGAAGGGTTATACTTCGATCGAGGTTCCCGTGTCCCCGTCAAAGCGGCATATGTACCAAAAGGGAAGCCAGATAATTATTATCGTCACAAGAGAGGCTTAGGCTATGTATCCTCATCTGATGACGAATGTGGTTGGCAAATCATCGATCAAATTGCTAACAAAGCTCAAGATAGGTACCTGCCAGATTCTTCAGCTGAGGATTCCGACACGAGTTTGGGAGAAATGTTCAAGACTTTAATGTCGAACATGGCTACAGCTGATCCATCTACGTTGGAGGACGATGATCAAATGCCAACGTGGGAGGACCCATGGGTTCATCACCTAAACATGCAATATGGTGATAGGTTCGAACAGAGGGAACCACCCACCGAAGACGAAGTAGTCCAAATTAATATGGGCGACGAGGCCAATCCAAAGCCCATATTCATCAGCGGTAGTCTTCCCCCAGACGAGAAAGAAGAATTAATAGCTCTCATCAGGGAATATATCGATGTCTTCGCTTGGAACTATGAAGACATGCCGGGGCTCGACCCCAATGTGGCAATGCACCGCCTCGACATCAAGCCGGATGCCAGACCTGTCAAACAACAGCAAAGACGGTTTCGTCCGTAGATTATGGAGGCCATCGAGGCAGAGGTTAAGAAGTTGATCGACTCAGGATTCATCCGAGAGGAACAACATCCGGACTGGTTAGCCAACATCGTTCCCGTCATGAAGAAAAATGGCAAAATCAGGATTTGCATCGACTTCAGGAACTTGAACAAGGTGTGTCCAAAAGATGATTTCCCTCTCCCAATCACGGACGTCATTATCGACAATACGTGCGGATTCGAGAGGATGTCCTTCATGGACGGTTTTTTGGGGTATAACCAAATCAAGATGCACCCTGATGATGAGAAGCATACAGCGTACAGAACGCCCCTCGGTGTCTTCTGCTACACGGTGATGCCTTTCGGTCTAAAAAATGCTGGCGCTACATACCAACGAGCGATGACGAAGATTTTCCAGAAGCACCTCAGGAAAACGGTTGAATGCTACGTTGATGATTTGGTGGTAAAAAGCTGCAACAAAGAAGATCACATCAAGGACTTGAAAACGATGTTTGATCTCATGCGGAGTCATCAATTGAAGATGAATCCCACAAAATCCTTCATCGGAATGTCCAGCGGAAAATTCCTTGGATTTGTCGTCACCACTAAGGGTATACACATCGACCCAGACAAGGTAAAGGCAATACATGAATTGCAACCCCGAGGAATTTAAGAGAACTCAGCGGATTGCAAGGGCGTTTAGCTTACATCCGGAGGTTCATCTCAAATCTTTCTGGGAAGTGCCAACCATTTTCTAAGCTAAACAAGAAGGGCGTGTCATTTATTTGGGACGATGCTTGCCAAAAAGCGCTTGAAGATATCAAAACATATCTGATGAATCCCCCTGTTCTTGTTGCACCAAAATCAGGTAAACCGTTCTTGATTTACATCAAGGCGATGAACCATTCGATAAGTGCTTTATTAGCACAAGACGATGATAATAGTCACGAACATGCAGTCTATTACCTAAGTCGGACCTTGATAGGCGCCGAGTCTCGATATCCGATGATCGAGAAAGAATGTCTCGCGTTGGTATTCGCAGTACAGAAGATGCGACATTACTTGGTTGGCCAGACGATTTACGTCATTGCTAATATTAATCTGGTACGGGTATTCATGACTCAACCGGGTTCGATGAATTGGCGGTTAGCAAAGTGGGCCCTTCTCTTGTCCCAGTATGATTTGCACTTCAAACAGCAGAAGTTGGTCAAAGGACAAGCGATTTGTGATCTTTTGGCGGCAAGTCCAACAACAGATACGGTTGAAGTATATGATGACTTGCCAGATGAAACCCATGAGGTTAACACCACATCACACCAACAAGTATGGCAATTGTACTTTGATGGTGCGTCGAGAGCAGTTAATAAGGCAATAACCCCTGGATGTTCTAGAGTCTCCTCCGGAGTTGGAGTTGTCTTAGTTTCCCTAGGGAAGCACATGATGCCTCGAGCTTATTCACTGACGAATCCATGTTCCAATAATGTAGCCGAGTACAACGCGCTCCTCATTGGACTCAGTTTCGCCAAAGAGCTGGGGTCGAGTATCTCGAAGCTTTTGGGGATTCTCAACTGATAGTCAACCAAGTTCGCGGAGAGTACGAAGTCAGAAACCCAGATCTAATTCTGTACCACCAGGAAGCCATCAGAATGGCAGATTCTTTTGAAGAATTTTATATCGAATACATCCCGCGTCTCCAGAATGCTTATGCAGATGCACTGGCAGCACTAGCAGTATCACTTGCGCAACCGCCCGAAGCTGAACTGCTAGTCATAGTAAGATCACACCAACTCTGCATACCCATATACGATATGGATATCGAAGAGGAGGATGATAGAAACATAAACGCCAAAGAGGTGAACTCAACCCAAATCGGGTCTGAGTCCCGAGATTGGTGCTTTCCCATTATTGATTACGTCCAGTATGGCATTTTGCCGGAGGACGTAAAAGAAAAGGAATCTATTCGCCGAAGAGCACCACGGTTCTTTTACAATACCGAGACCCGAACATTATACCGTCGAGGGTATGACGATTTGCTCCTCCGATGCCTTTCGAATGAAGAAGCAAAAGAAGTTCTTAAGGAAGCACACGAAGGAGAATGCGACGCACATCAGCCTGGTCCCAAGCTGTATGATCGAATCAGAAGAATGGGATATTTTTGGCCAACAATGATTCGTGGCGCGGTCGAGTACGCCCGAGAATGTCACGCATGTCAAGTGCATGCAAATTATATGCACCAACCACCGGAGTGGTTACACACGTCAACCACATCCTGGCCATTCGAGACATGGGGTATGGATATTGTCGGTCCTATCTTTCCTCCTTCAGTCAAAGGTGATCGATTTATTCTCGCTATCACCGACTACTTTTCAAAGTGGGCTGAAGCCATTCCGCTTAAAGAAGTGAAGACGAACAATGTCATCAACTTCATCAAGCATCATGTCATATACCGACACGGCGTGCCGAGACGGATCATTCATGACAACGGTCCGCAGTTCATAAGCAACGCCTTCATCAGGTTCTGTGACAAGTTCAAGATCCAAGATATTTCGTCAACGGCTTATTATCCCGCTGCTAATGGATTAGCTGAGGCGTTCAACAAGACGATCATCAAGATCTTGTCAAAACTCGTGAAGACCAATAAACGAGATTGGGACGATAAACTCGGTGAAGCACTTTGGGCTTATCGCACCACCATACGCACACCTACAGGGGCTACCCCATATTCTTTAGTGTACGGATGTGAAGCTGTGCTACCATTGGAGATTCAAATCCCCTCCCTCCGGATCGCTCTCGCAACGGAGATGACGACCGAAGAGCAACATCAGAAACGTCTCGAGGAACTCGAGAGGTTGGACGAAAGGCGCTTGGAAGCTCAACAACACATTGAGTTCTACCAGGCAAGAATATCCAGGGCTTTTGACAAAAGGGTCCGCCAAAGAAGCTTCAAGGAAGGAGATCTAGTCCTCGCTGCTCGTCGACCAATAATCCTCACCTCCAAGAAGAAAGGTAAATTCGAACCCAAGTGGGAAGGACCGTTTGTAATAGACACAGTCTATTCAAACGGCGCTTATCGCTTAATTTCTCTGGAGGGTGTCAGGCAATTAATGCCAATAAATGAGAAGTTTTTGAAAAAGTACTATCCTTAGTACATTCAGGACAACTCATTTATCGGGAAGTTCCTTGAAGAATATTACACTTAATATTCTAGAGGATAACCCAAATTCATTTTCACCATCAAAATCCCTCACTGACCGAGCCCACTTGACAGTGAGTCAACCAAAAATGTTCTTCTGGCCCTCTTGATTCTTTCCATGAACAAGAGGTCCACTTTCAGTTCGGAGTCCCCTTTCGATAAATGAAAGAACTCCCTTTCTTTTCTCTTTGGTTAAACCTTCTCATGGTTATAACCGAAGTTGAAATTTCACTTCGATAAACGAAGGACTCACCTTTCGATCAGATAAACAATCCTATAAAAGGTAAGTTTATCTGGATCTTCCGGATTCTCGGAGTGGAGATCCCACTTTTAGTTTCCTTCTTGCATTGGAAATAGAATATAAAATTCTTCCTTTCCAGAATCAAGGAATAGAATATAAAATTCTTCCTTCCTTGCTCGGGGAATAGAATATAAAATTATTCCTTTCCCACACCAACTCCTTTTCCAAAATTTATCAATTTAGGATTCATCCTAGGAAGTTTATCCCGAATCCTAAGCAGGGATAAGTCTGCGCCTAACACGCGCTGCCGGTTTAGTCTTTCTCCGAAGAAGAAGACACCAGAGTTCGATTCTGGGGTATTTTATCCCGAAACCTAAGTAGGGATAAGCCTGCGCTTAACCCGCGCTGCCGGTTAGTTCTTAACCGTCAAAAAGAACACCCGTCCGCATATTCAATATTGTGGCAGGTTGTTATTAATAACACCAAAATCCATACCTTGCACGCATGGGGAATTTCATCCTGAATCCTAAGAAAGGATATGTCGACGCCTAACACACGTCGCCGGTTTGGTCTTTATCCGTAGAAAAAGACACCAGAGTCTGACTCTGGGGTATTTTATCCCGAAACCTGAGAAGGGATAAGCCAACGTCTAATACACGTTGCTGGGTAGCCTATTCCCATAACAATGGCGAAGTCTACATATTCGAAGTTGTAGCACAAAGTCTAAGGGGGTTTATTCCTTTAGCACAACGTCACATGCGGAACGGATTAAAACAATCCGCATGTAAGCCCGACTCAAACGGTAGTCGGTAAGAGCACATCAAATCCGTTAAAGGCTGAGGATTTGCCAAAAATCCTGAGTCAACGTCTCATACACGTTGCTGTTTAGTCTTTTCACAGGAGAAAGACGAAGTCTACGTATTCAATGTCATAGCACTAAAAGAGTTAACTCTTTTAGCTTAACGTCACGTGCGGAACGGATTTAGACAATCCGCATGCTAGCCCGACTCAAACGGTAGTCGGTAAAGGCTAATCAAATCCGTTAAAGGCTGGGGGTTAGCCAAAAATCCTAAAGCCAACACCTAACACGTGTCGCCGGGTAGCCTATTCCCGTAACAATGGCGAAGCCTATGTATTCGACATCATAGCACAAAGTCTCAGAGAATTCAATCTCTGAGCGCAACGTTACATGCGAACGGATTTAAACAATCCGCATGCTAGCCCGACTCAAACGGTAGTCGGTAAAGGCTCATCAAACCTGTTGATGGCTGAGGGTTTGCCAAAAATCCTATAAGTATTATGGTCAATCATTTCAAACGGAATGACGAATCATAATAAAGATAAAGGAAAAAAACAGTTTCACTAAAGAAATCAAAGGTCAAAGTACTCAGCAAACAAAATCATACATCAAGCCCATGACCAAAAATCTGCTAACTGATCCTAGAAAGCTTCTCATCATAAGCTTGCCTAAGTTCAGCTCTAATGGACTCCTCTGTGGCGGTCGAAGTCTTCGCAGCAGTCTCCTCTGTCTCGACTAGCTTCTGCTTCAAAGACTTCAACTCATCAGACAAAGCCGTGCAGGTCTGCTGATCCTGTGTCTTCGTCATCCGAAGAATACCCAAAGTCTTCTCTTCTTCGCGGAGTTCTCTTCTGAGCCGGTCTATCTTGGTCTCACAAGAGATAATGGAAGAGTCGAGCTCGGCAAGCGAAGATAATCTAGTAGCAAGGCCGGTCTCAACTCGATCTACTCGGTCTCGCTGCATCTGAATCTCAAGCTCAGTGAGAATCTGAGTCTCACGTAGTGACTGCAAGCGGGTATCCAGCTCAGCAGCAATAAATGAGGAAGCGCCTGCATCTCGGAGCTCACGAAACATCTGAAGCTCATGCTCCAGACAATTGAGGTCATCAACTATAGCCTGCGCCAAATCTGGATATCCTGCTCCCCTTATCAGATTAACTTTGGAATCAAGGTAAGGCTTAAATTGGCGAAGGGAGGGTCCACCGTGGAAGAGCTTGCCAATCATAGCATTCATGAAGGAGAAGAAGGAGCGAAGTTCTATGCAGAGAACGATCTTCTCAGGATCGTCATCTGATAGCAACTCTTTCACAAGGACATGGAGCCGAGAAGAAGACCCTACACGAAGAAGGAGAAATTCGTCAGAAAAAGACCTTGAAGAAGAAGAAATAACATTCTCAGTTGTTTAATTCATACCCTCTTGATTCACTGGGGGTAGTGGAGATGTAACGGCTGCAGGTGCATTAACTGGTGTAGTCGGTCTCACAGCTGGCTCAACAGGATCATCCTCGACAAAAGCTCCTGTCAAATACAAGACAGGATTCTCAGAGATCACATTATAGATGCATTAGTCAAAATTGGCTAGTCCTATAATTAACTTGGGAGGAAGCACGTACTTTCAAAAGAATCATCCTCAAGATTCTTATTGAATGTAGGCTCAGAAAACATATCTCCGGGCAAATGTCCATCAAACTGAGGAGAGCTATACATGAAGTGGAGCATAGGAGTGTCCGCGATCAAGCCTTCCTCGTCAAAATCATCAATCGAGAAGTCTGACGCAAGAGAATATAAGTACCAAAGAAGAATGAAGAGACTAAGACCAATAAAAAAGAGTTACCTTTTACAGGTGCATTAGCCTCTTTATTTCCAAAATCCTCGTTCGCCTCCTGCAAGTTATCTGAAGGAGCGAGAAGTACAGAGACAATTAGAGGATGCATAAACTCCTCTGTGTACCATCTAAAAGATGCATTGTCAATGGTAGATGTACCTGGATCCGCAGAATCAGGTCCTACATTGACATCCTCCCCAATGTCAGCAACTCCTGTAGACCTTTCTACCTGGGGCAGGGGGTCAGACTCACCAGGAGATATAGGAACGGGATCGGGACTCATCTCGCTCTCTCCACGTTCTCCTATATAGAGATGGAAAAGCATGAGTCAATCTTATGAATAACCGAGAGAATGGTTTACAGGGTAGATGTTACCTCCGGCACTAGCAGGGTCATCACCAGCCAAGTCCATATCAGAGGCTCGGGAAGCCACACGCGGCTTGCGGGCTAATCTCTTCCGCCTGGCAGTGGGGACAATAGTCGAAGGTCTCGCCTGGGGAGAAGGACGGAACTCTTCTTCCTGGTCACCAATGGTCCCTGAAACATCAAACCATTGTCAGCTTTAATAATTCTGGAAAGCAGAAGAAAAAGATGAATGACTAACCTCGCTCAGAAAAGTCATCGTAATCTCCAGGATCTCCGCCTGAAGCCTCGTCTGCAGAGTGGAATGTCCTTTGTCCCTCTTCATCAATCCGACGAGTCTTGTTCCGTATCCTTTGTGACCGAGCATTCTCCCAAATCCTACGGGAATCAACCTGAGAAGCTTCCTCAGCCTCTAGCTCTACAATCGGCTTCACGGGGATAGTCTTATTGGCTGCTAACAACCACTTACAGCTTAAGAAGGTGAGGTTCAACTGTCGATCAGCACTCGGGAGACTGAACTTGGCACCAGTACAGCCAGTCACGGTCCACAACCAAGCACGGAGACCATCCACCAGACCGCCGTGGGCCCGAAGCTGCTGACGAGGGTTCCCGACATAAAGCTGATCATAGCCAAACTGACGAGCGAATCGGTAGGGTAGATATGGCTCTATGAAACACTGGTCCCTCACCCGAAAAGTCAGGTAACCTGGCCTAATGTTCACTAGCCAGTTGAAGCAGCCGATGTCTAAGTGAATACGATACTCCCTTGGCCTCTCTTCGTCTATCAAACAATCGCCGTATCGGCCGGAGAACTGCGGAAAGCAAGTGGAAAATGTCCAACACTTGTGGACCTGCAGCTGCTGTCTAATCTCAGAAAATCCACGCCCTTCCCACTTGCCATTCTCAAGCAACTGTAGTAGGGGAACGGAATGGTCCATGGCGCTCGGTACCGACATCATATCCGAACGGTGAAGGACGAACCAAGCCATCAAATAAGTATACGGGAGCTCCATCTTAATGGTGGGAATCTGACCTGGCAAATCACTTTCCTTCCGTGTAAAGGCACCAGAAAGCTGTCGAAGTCCTCGATGAATGTCAGCTACCATTACCGGAAGAAGTGAAAGTTTTTTCTTGTAGGCGAGCTGGACTGCTGGGTAGAGCACTTCCAAGGGCAAGGCGTCGCCAGACTGATATGGAACCACGTACTTCTTCAACCAAATAGCGAGATAACTGGCAAGAAGAGTCATCGGTCGAATCGGTGCGGTCGCATGCCATAAGAAGGATTTGAACTTGGTCCCTGCAGGAAAACCACCCTCAAGACTGCTAGTGGTATAAGAATGAGCGTCAATCTTCTTTAACAGACTGTTCACCCCTGAGGGAGTAAGTGGGGCCAACTCACAAATAGCCTCGCCAGAATTGCTCTCCAGATTCTCGAACAAATAATTTGCAAACTGCTTCAGACTCACAGATGCCTTGGTCCTCTTCGCTAAAGGCTCAGACTGCGCCAAAGCAATGTGATAGTGACAAGTGAGATCCCATAGAGTCTCATAGCGATCGGGCATATGATCCTTCAACTGGTCCAATTCATGATTAGAGGGAAAGTACTCCTGGTATAGCATCTGTCCCATGGGCAAGCCAGAAATCCTGTGCATCTCGTGAAGAGCCAAGCCCAACTCCCCTTGCCTGGTCAGAAAGGTGTTTGAATCTGGATTATATAGCTCGAACAGAGCACAGAAATGCCGCGCGCTGACGGGCAAGCCATACATGGTGGCACGAACGGCTGCATGTAAACCACAGGCGTGCAACTCCTCACCCCATCGGCTCAAAACGTACGTCGTCATGCGAGTCCACCAAAACTTGTCCAAAGAATGGACCCATCCATAAAATCTGTGACGCGTCGCAGGCATCTCCCGTCCTAGAATAGCGAGGCGATTCCTCAAGGTAGAAGCGGTGGTAGGAAACTCGTTACGGGGTGGTGCATCCAGCCCTAATACTCCAGGACGCAATCCGGTGACATGACTCCTGCTCGAGCCAGGAAACGCCTGATGAGTGATATAGCCGTAGTGGACGCTCTCATGCTCCTCCGTCAAGCGCCACGACATCTCCCGTGTCACAGCCTGACGCCTGAGCTCAGTCAACGAACGATGCCGAGGAATCTTCGGCAAATAGATGAAGCCACTGCCAGTCTTATGAAGCCACTGCTCGGCCTCAATAAACACGGCATCCGGGTCTTCAACAGAGTCGCCAAATAAGAAATCGCTCTTCCGAAGAGGCTGAATAGAACTAGCATCCTTCACGAAAGGTGCATCGGTAATCAACTGTCGGAGAGCTCGATGCCCACCTTCCCTCACCACTTGAGCAACCTCAGTCGATGTGCCCAAAGCAAACTGAGGAGTAACTGGAATGAGGGAAGGGTCGTCGGAAGTCGAATAGTACTCACCACGATGCCCGTATACTACACGAGACGAGAATGATCCAGAAGGATACCCCACTGGAAACAAACAATTAAATACATGTTAGTCTCAATTGTAAAAGGAAATTGAACTCATCTTACAAATGGGTAAGATAGAGTCATGGCCTTATAAAGGGTGAGACGATTTGGCAACATTGTGCAATTACAAGATAGGGTATATTGATAATATATATCCCTGCCTTATAAAGCACAATGTAGCGTCAAATCGGCCCCTTTATTTTGAGATATGGTTTTGACCAAGCAAAACATATCTTTAAAGCGTCGATCCTCACCAAGGAGAATCAAGGCTCTTCCCGATTGCCTCACCAAGGAGAACAACGTGGGGTAAAAGGACCAATTTGTAAATTTTTAAGAAAAAAGTGGCTAATTTGTAAAATTCCCAAATATGCAAAAAATAGCTCACCAGCGTAAGAAGAAGGTGCGCCATCAGCCGACGTAGCAGGGGAACGACCTCTCGAAGCACGCGACATGATGAGCTGCAAAGTAAAGTGAGGGATCAGATCTAGAAAAAAGATTATTTTTTTTATCAATTCTACCCCCTGAAAGAGAAGCTCGAGGCGCCAAATCTTAATCCTAACCCTCGCATACGACCCCACAAATTCATAAATTGAATTAAGCATAAAATAAACCAAAATTGTGGAGGATTTACCTGAAGAAAAGCTCGAGATCAATAGAAATGAGATCTTTAAGGAAACTTGAACCATGCGCTCGAGGGGCCTGAGAGAAATCCTAAATATAGAAGTTTGGGGAGATTCTTCAGTCCAAGATCAAAAGGAAGCCTAGATCTAGGACAACTATCAAGGTTCGGAGGAGAAAAGACGCTCGAGGGAAGAGAAAATCAAAAAAGAGGAGTAGGGGGGCCGGCCCTAGAGGAGAGAAGGAAAAGAAAAGAAAGAAAAAAAAAGACCCCTTTTATAGGGTGGGCCAAGTTGAACCAGACCGGACCAAGTTGAACCAGACCGGACCGGTCCAAATTAGTTCAAAAGGGACTGAATCAAGCGTCGAAACAACTTCAAATCAACCGAGGATTCAATCACTTGTTTATTTTGGTCTCTCCCGCATATTCGGAAGGGTCGGACGATTTTTTGAGCCAAATTATTGCCTTTTTTTGGCTCATTTTCAAGCCGGTTCAGCTCATTTTGAGCACGAAAATACTCCAATAAGGTATATGAGTATAAACTATTCCCCATTTTTGTTGAGAAGTTCCTGGAGAATATTTTTCTAAAAATATTCTTAAGGATAACTCAATAACACTACGCCGGACAACGCGTCGCAAATAAAGACTCAACGCCGACAATCGAAAGTCAGTTATATGTTGAACCAACAAGCACGAGCTAAAGATTGGAAAATCAGGAATCGACTTCAAGTTCAAATTCCGACAACGGTCAGACAATAAATGTAGCACCGGAACTCTTACAGACATTCAACAAAGCACCGAATGGACTGAAGGATTGAAGGAATACAGAACAGAGGTCATTTCCAGGTCCCGCTACACCGATTGAGGGTAGGGGCAATCATATCCAAAGCATTCCAGACCCTTCTATAAAAAAACGAGGCTGAAATACTTTGGAGGGGGTATCTGTAGGCGTATAAAATTGCCTATAGGTCCCTTAGCACAGCTCGACACGATGATTCGACGAATCAACGAACCATTGAGTGGCGAGGCGAAGAGGTCCATGAATTGCACGCGAGCAACGGAACGTATTCGCGCGTAGAACCAATCCAACGGTTCGGAAAGTCAACGAGTCGTCCAACAATAAAATGGATTTGAACTCAAACACCGAGGCGGATTTACTGCCAAATGAAGACTCGGACTGTCAAATCAAAGTCCGGACAAGTCAAACGAAGAACCGAAACACGGGAAACGACGAAAAACACCCCAAGGGGGCTCGGCAAAAACCGAGCCACCTCGGGGTGGCTCGGCCAAAGCCGAGCCACCCTGAGGTGGCTCGGCCCAGTGCCGAGCCACCCTGAGGTGGCCGACCAGATCTGTGCAAAATGCATAGATCTGGTTGCCTATAAATAGGCCAGGTGATTCATCATTTTGGAGGACTTTGGGGAAGAACTTTTGGAGAGCCGAAACTCTGCCGGATTGAGAACTGGAGCTTGAGTTTTGAAGGCTTGAAGACTTGGACACTCGGATCTGATTCTCGGCGAGCACCCGCATCACAAAAGGCAGGAGTTCGAGAGGATCGAGATCTCAGATCTACGTTGCTACACTCCGGATCAAAGCTTGGTCTTTGATCCCGAGGTTTGAGCGGTTGTTTCCTTGGTGAAACAATCCCTCCGGCTATTATTTCCTTGGTGAAATAATACCCGTAATATTGCGTAGATCTGTTCGGATCAAGATCACACGGTAGTCCATGGCAAATAACCCCGGCGCAGGCAAACAACCCACAAAGCGAGTGACCGGATAACAGGAGCTCGCGATTTGTTCGATAAAAGAGAAAAGTTGTAATTTTTATTTCTTTTTTGTTTGATTTTCATTGTAACCGGATCTTATAAAAAGACCGGATCTTTCTGTAACACAAAAAGTTGTTCTTTAAGAGTGCAATGGAATCGTCAATGAAGAAAGCATCAGTTTTTCCCGCGAACAGTTGCTGCGGTTGTCTAAAGATACCAGGGAAGCCCTTCAAGAAGCCTTAGCCAATTCAGAAGTGTTCCTCACTCGGGTCGAGCCAACACCTGAAGAGCCGGAATAGTTAGTTCAGCACTGCAACATAGCAGCTAAGAATCTTCCCTACATTACCTTCACCAAAGAGGGTATGCAGACGAAGAATTCGAACCATGATCGGCCCTTATACTTCGTCGGGTACATTGGCTCCAGCGAAGTCAACCGAATCCAAGTGGATCCGGGTTCCGCTGTGAGTATTATGCCGCTTCGGTTGATGCACAGCCTCAGCATTCCCATAAGTAAATTGGCATCCACGGGCACTGTTATTTATGGATTCAACACCAGTGGGTCAAGACCCTTGGGTAAGATTCGGATAAAGTGTCAAATGGGTGACCTGAACTCGGAGGTCACATGTTATGTGATTGATGCAGAGACTTCATATAACTTACTACTGGGTCGACCTTAGATCCATAGTAACGTTATAGTCCCTTCCACTCTCCATCAGTGCTTAAAGTATGTAGACGCTGACAATAATGTTAAGACGGTGGTCGTGGATAAGCAACCATTCAAAGGGTTCGAGAATTATTTCACTGATTCTCACCTTTATGGTAAAGAGTCCGATATTGAATCATCGGCCCAGGGCACGGACAGTGGAGAAGAAGCTGATACCGAAACCGGGCTTGATTACAATGGAGGTTTTATTTTAAATGACATTGTACCCTTAGTAATCAATCTTGACGAGGAACAATCGTCGGATGACAGTTGTAACTGGCAACTTGCCAATAATGAAATAAATGACGATTTAGAGTATCCACTGTCCTCAGAGGATGTATTAAAGGGGTTGTATGATAATCCCGATTTGTATATGCCACTTCGGTCAACTTGTAGGGCGGAGAAACGCCTCCAGGATTCTTTCGGAACAACTCTGGTCATCCCTGCCAAAATAGAAGGCGAGAAAGAAGTGATCTACGGTAAAGGAGAAAGTTGTCCATTACCAGATCTTTTCTTAAGAGAAGACGAGAGTGATGACAAACCTGGTCTACATTTATCTAAGTATAGTCCAGAAGCTTGCAAGCTCATGGAAATACAGGGATATGATTTCAAACTCGGAGAAGGTTTATACTTCGGTCGGGGTACCCGTTTTCCAACCAAAGCGGCCTATGTACCGAAAGGGAAACCAGACTATTATTACCATAAGTCCAGACGAGGATTAGGGTATATCTCTTCTTCAGAAGACGAATGTTGCTGGTTAGTCAATGACTAATCATTGGGACACTCATCAGATGCCTCAGGATGGGATTCTGATACAAGTCTAGGAGAAATGTTCAAAGCCTTAATGGTGAACATGGCTACAGCTGACCCGTCCACAATGGAGGACGACGATCAATTGCCAACATGGGAAGACCCGTGGATTCATCACCTGAACATGTAGTATGGTGATAGGTTTGAACAGAGGGAACCCCCTACTGAAGATAAAATACGTCAAATTAATATGGGCGACGAAGTCAACCCGAAGCCTATATTTATCAGCGACAGTCTTCCCCCGGATGAGAAGGAGGAATTAATTGCTCTCATCAGGGAATATATTAACGTCTTCGCTTGGAACTATGAAGACATACCAGGACTTGACCCCAATGTGGCAATGCACCGCCTCGATATCAAGCCGGATGCCAAACCTGTCAAGCAACAGCAAAGACGGTTTCATCCGCAGATTATGGAAGCCGTTAAGGCAGAAGTTAAGAAATTAATTGAGTCAGGATTTATCCGAGAGGAGCAACATCCTGACTGGCTAGCCAATATCATTCCCGTCATGAAGAAGAACGGTAAAATCAGGATTTGCATCGACTTCAGGGACCTGAATACGGCATGTCCGAAAGACGACTTTCCTCTCCCCATCACGGATGTCATTATCGATAATACATGCGAGTTTGAGAGGATGTCCTTTATGGACGGCTTTTCAGGGTATAATCAAATCAAGATGCACCCGGATGACGAAAAGCATACAGCATTCAGAACGCCTCTCGACGTCTTTTGCTACACGGTGATGCCTTTCGGTTTAAAGAACACATGCGCTACGTACCAACGGGCAATGACTAAGATTTTTCGAGAACATCTTAGGAAAACAGTCGAGTGCTACGTTGATGATTTAGTGGTAAAAAGCCACAACAAAGAAGATCACATCAAGGACTTGAAGACGATGTTCGATCTCATGAGGAGTCATCAATTGAAGATGAACCCCACCAAATCCTTCCTCGGAATGTCCAGTGGAAAATTCCTTGGATTCGTTGTCACCACTAAAGGTATTCATATTGATCCAGATAAAGTGAAGGCGATAAATGAATTGCAGCCCCTAAAAAATCTTAGAGAACTTAGAGGATTGCAAGGGCGTTTAGCTTACATCCGAAGGTTCATCTTAAATCTTTCTGGAAAATGCCAACCGTTCTCTAAGTTAAACAAGAAGGACGTGTCTTTTATCTGGGACGACGCCTGCCAAAAAGCATTCGAAGATATTAAAACATATCTGGCAAATCCTCCTGTTCTCGTTGCACCAAAATCAGGTAAACCGTTCTTGATTTATCTCAAGGCGATGAACCACTCGTTAAGTGCTTTACTAGCACAAGACGATGATAATGGTCACGAACAGGCAATTTATTACCTAAGTCGGACCTTAGTAGGCGCTGAGTCTCGATTACCGATTATTGAGAAAGAATGCCTCGCGTTGGTGTTCGCCATGCAAAAGATACGGCATTACTTGGTTGGACAGACGATTTACGTTATTTCGAACGTTAATCCAGTCCGGGTGTTCATGACGCAACCGGCCTCCATGAATTGGCGGTTAGTGAAGTGGGCCCTTCTCTTGTCCCAATATGACCTACACTTCAAGCAGCAGAAGTCAGTCAAAGGACAAGCAATTTGTGATCTTCTGGCGGCAAACCCGACAAAGGATGCGGCAGAAGTATATGATGACCTGCCGGATGAAACCCACGAGGTGAACACTACATCTCACCAACAAGTATGGCAATTATACTTCGATGGTGCTTCAAGAGCAAGGAATGTGGCAGTAACCCCCGGATGTCCTAAAGTCTCCTCCGGAGTCGGAGTTGTTTTAGTTTTCCCGGGGAAGCATGTGATGCCTCGGGCTTATTCACTGACCGAGCCGTGTTCCAATAACGTAGCAGAATACAATGCACTCCTCATTGGAATCAGTTTCGCCAAAGAGCTGGGGGTCGAATATCTCGAAGCTTTCGGGGATTCCCAATTGATAGTCAGCCAAGTCCGTGGAGAGTATGAAGTCAGGAACCAAGACCTGATCCCATACCACCAGGAGGTTATCAAGATGGCAGATTCTTTTGAAGAATTCTTTATCGAATAGATCCCTCGTCTCCAGAACGCTTATGCGGATGCACTAGCAGCACTAGCGGTGTCACTGGCGTAGCCCCCCGAAACTGAACTGCTAGTCACGGTGAGAGCGCACCAACTCTGCGTACCCATATACAACATGGATATTGAAGAAGAAGAAGATAGACACATAGACGCCAAAGAGGTGAATTCAACTCAAATTGAGTCTGAGTCCCGAGATTGGCGTTTTCCTATCATCGACTACGTCCAATATGGTATTTTGCCAGAGGATGTAAAAGAAAGAGAATCAATCCGCCGAAGAGCGGCAAGATTCTTCTATAATACCGAGACCCATACGTTATATCGTCGAGGGTTTGATGGTTTATTCCTCCGATGTCTTTCGAACAAAGAAGCTGAAGAAGTTCTTAAGGAAGCACACGAGGGAGAATGTGGCGCGCATCAGCCTGGTCCCAAACTCTATGATCGTATCAGGAGGATGGGATATTATTGGCCAACGATGGTTCATGATGCAATGAAACACGCCCGAGAGTGTGATGCCTGTCAGGTTCATGCAAATTATATGCACCAGCCACCAGAGCGTTTGCACACGTCAATCACATCCTGGCCGTTCGAGACATGGGGTATGGATGTTGTTGGTCCTATCTTTCCTCCTTCAGTCAAAGGTGATCGGTTTATCCTCGCAATCATGGATTACTTTTCGAAGTGGGCTGAAGCGATTCCGCTCAAAGAAGTGAAGACGAACAACGTCATCAACTTCATTAAGCATCACGTCATATACAGACACGGTGTGCCAAGACGGATCGTTCACGACAACGGTCCATAGTTCGTAAGCAACACGTTCGTCAGATTTTGCGACAAATTCAAAATCCAAGACATTTCATCGACAGCCTACTATCCCGCTGCAAACGGTTTAGCTGAGGCTTTCAACAAGTCGATCATCAAGATCCTGTCAAAGCTCGTGAAGACCAATAAACGAGACTGGGACGATAAACTCGGTGAAGCACTCTGGGCTTATCGTACCACCATACGCACACCCACAGGAGCTACCCCATATTCTTTAGTGTACGGATATGAAGCTGTGCTACCGCTGGAAATTTAAATTCCATCTCTTCGGATCGCTCTCGCAACCGAGATGACGACAGAAGAACATCATCAGAAACGCCTCGAAGAACTCAAGAAGTTGGATGAAAAGCGCTTGGAAGCTCAACAACACATTGAGTTTTATCAAGCCAGGATATCTAGGGCTTTTGACAAAAGAGTCCGACAGAGAAGCTTCAAGGAAGGGGATCTGGTCCTCGCTGCTCGCCGACCGATAATCCTCAATTCCAAGAGGAAAGGTAAATTCGAACCTAAGTGGGAAGGACCGTTTGTGATAGACACAGTCTACTCAAACGGCGCATATCGCTTGATTACCCAAGAGGGTGCTAGGCAATTAATACCAATAAATGGGAAGTTCCTGAAGAAGTACTATCCCTAGTACATTCAGGATAACCCATTTACCGAGAAGTTCCTCGAAGGATGTTACACTAGAGGATAACCCAAAATCATGTTTCTCCACCAAAATCCCTCACTGGTCAATTTCAATTGACAGTAGGTCCACAAAAAGTGTTTTTCTGGTCCAAACCACCAGTAGAATCCCCTCTTGATTCCTTCCACGAACAAGAGGTCCACTTTCAGTTCGGAGTCCCCTTTCAATAAACGAAAGAATTTCCTTCGTTTCGCTTTGGTTAAGCCTTCTCATGGTTATAACCGCAGTTGAGCTTTCATCTCGATAAACGAGAAACTCACTTTCAAACTAGATAACCAATCCTATAAAAGGCAGGTTTATCTAGATCTTCCAGATTTTCCAGATTCTCGGAGTGGAGATCCCACTTTTAGTTTCTTCTGCACTGGAAACAGAACATAAATTCTTCCTTTCCAGAATCAAGGAACAGAA
>BQKN01066402.1:276305-288935 GCA_022839385.1 Asparagus kiusianus
CCTTTCCAGAATCAAGGAACAGAACATAAATTCTTCCTTCCTTGTTTTCGGGTTCACCTTCACCCTAAAAGAAGACCTGGAAATAGAACATAAATTCTTCTTTTCCAGAATCAAGCAACAGAACATAAATTCTTCCTTCCTTGTTGTCGGATTCGCCTTCACCCTAAAAGAAGGCCTAGAGACAGAATATAAAATTCTCCCTCTCCAGAATCGGGAAATAGAATATAAAATTTTTCCTTTCCCATATCAACCTTTTCCAAATTACCAGTCTAGGAAGTTTATCCCGAATCCTAAGCAGGGATAAGTCTGTGCCTAACACGCGCTGCCGGTTTAGTCTTTCTTCGTAGAAAAAGACACCAGAATTCGATTCTGGGGTATTCTATCCCAAAACCTAAGTAGGAATAAGTCAACATCTAATACACGTTGCCGGGTAGCCTATTCCCGTGACAATGGCGAAGTCTACGTATTCAAAGTCGTAGCAATAAGTCTAAGGGAGTTCATTCCTTTAGCACAACGCTACATGCGAAACGGATTTAGACAGTTCGCATGCTAGCCCGACTCAAACGGTAGTCGGTAAAGGCTAATCAAATCCGTTGAAGGCTGGGGGTTAGCCAAAAATCCTAAAGTCAACGCCTAACACGCGTTGCCGGGTAGCCTATTCCCGTGACAAATGGTAAAGTCTATGTATTCAACATCATAGCATCAAGTCTTAAAGAGTTAATTTCATTAAGCACAACGTGACATGTGAAACGATTTTATTAATTCACATGCTAGCCCGACTCAAACGGTAGTCGATAAAGGCTAATCAAATCCGTTGAAGGCTGAGGGTTAGCCAAAAATCCTGTGAGTATTATGATCAATCATTCCAAACAGAGTGAGAAATCATAATAAAGATAAAAGGCGAAAACTGTTCCCCTAAGAGGATCAAAAAGTCAAAATAGTCAGCAGATAAAATTACACATCAAGCCTATGGTTAAAAATCTGCTGGCTAAACTTAGACAGCTTCTCATCGTAAGCTTGCCTAAGCTCCTCCTGCAACTCAACTCTAACGGATTCTTCAGTGGCGGCTAAGGTCTTCACAGCAACCTCTTCCGTCTCGACCAGCTTCTGCTTCAAAGTTTTCAACTCCTCAGATAAGGCAATGTGAGCTTGCTGATCCTGTGCCTTCGTCATTTGAAGGATACTCAAAGCTTCTTCTTTCTCACGAAGACATCTTCGGAGCTGTTCTATCTCAGTCTCGTGAGAGGCAATAGAAAGGTCAAGATTGTCAAGTGAAGACGATCTAACGGCGAGAAGGGCCTCGACTTGGTCTATCTGATCCCGCTGCATCTGAACCTCGAACTCAGCAAGAACTCGAGTATCACGCCATGTCTATAGTCGAGTATCTAAATCCACAGCAATGAATGAAGAGACGCCTGCATCTCAGAGCTCACGTAACATCTGAAGCTCGAGTTCCAGGCAATCAAGGTCATCAATGATAGCCTTCGCTAGATCTGGATATCCTGCGTCCTTTATTGATTTTATTCTAGAATCCAGGAAGGGCTTAAACTGATGAAGAGAAAGTCCGCCATGGAAGATCTTATCAATCATCGCATTCATAAAGGAGAAGAAGGACCGGACTTCTATACTGAGGATAATCTTCTCAGGATCATCGTCTGATAACAATTCCTTCACGAGGACATGAAGACGAGAAGAAGGCCCTACACACAAATATATATATATATCCGTCAAAAGCCTTAATGACAGTTCTTAGTTGTTGACTATGTACCTCCTTCCTCCTGATTCGCTGGGGGTAGTGGAGGTGTAACCGCCACTGGTAGATCAACTGATGCGGTCGGTGCAGCAGAACCAGTCTCAACAGAAGCTCCTGCCAAACACAAAATGAAGTTCTTAAATTCATCACATTACAGTTGCATTAGTCAAAAAATGGCTAGTCCTATAATTGATTGAAGAAAAGGCATGTACCTTCAGAAAGACCACCTTCGGAACGTTTGGGAAGTGTAGGCTCAGGAAATACACCTCCAGGCAAGTGATCATCAACTTGAGGAGAGCCATATATGAAGTGGAGCATAGGAGAGTCGACAAGCAAACCCTCCTCATCAAAATTATCAGTCGAAAAATCTGATACAAGAAAAGATAAATGCAAAAAAGAAAAGAGAGGCTACAATCAACGGAAATTAATTTCCTCCTGCGGTTGTGTCAGCCTCCCTACTCCCAAGGTCTACGTTTGCCTTCTGCAATTTATCTGAAAGAGCAAGAAGCATAGAGGCAATTATGGGAGGCACGAATTCTGAATCATTCAGTTCCTTTGTCTGCCATCTGAAGGGCATACTATCAGTAGTAGATGTACCTGGTTTCGCCAAATTAGGTCCTACGTTGATAGTCTCAACAGCTTCTGCAGGCTTTTCTACCTGAGGTGGAAAGTCAGGCTCATCTGAAAAAGCAAAACCATGAGGAGCACGGTCAAAATCCGCCTCGCCTTCCCCATGCTCTCCTGTATAAATATAGAAAAGCACGAACTGTGAATCCGAAACTATGAAGAATCGAGAGGGTGGTCTATAAAATGGGTATTACCTCCGTCGCTAGCAAGATCATCACCAGCCAAATCCATATCAAATGCTCTTGGATCTGCACGTGGCTTGTGGACCAGTTTCTTCCGCTTAATAGCTGGAACAACAATCGGAGGCCTCGCCTGAGGAGAAGGGCGGAACTCTTCATGCTCATCAGCCATCGTCCCTGAAACAACAAACAGTTGTCAGAATTAATAATTCTGGAAGACAAAATGAGAAGAAAGGCGATTAACCTCGCCCAGAATCTTCATCGTAGTCTTTAGGATCTCTGCCTGAGGTCTCTTCAGCAGGACTGAAGGTCTTTTCTCCTTCTTCATCGATTCGACGAACCTTGCTCTAGGTCCGCTGTGACCGAGCATCTTCCCGAATCATGCGAGGATCAACCCAAGAAGCCTCCTCAGCCTCTAACTCTTCAATCGGCTTCACGGGGACGGGTTCAGTAGCTTTTAACAACCACCTGCAGCTTAAGAAAGTGAGCTTTAGCTGACGCTCTGCACTCGGGAGACTGAACTTAGCACCAGTGCAACCCGTCGCGGTCCACAACCATGCTCAAAGACCGTCTACCAAACTACCATTAGTCCGAAGCTGCTGACACGGATTTCCGACATAGAGCTGATCATAGCCAAACTGACGAGCGAATCGGCATGGAAAATATGGTTCTATGAAGCACTGGTTCCTCACTCGAAAGGTCAAATATCCCGGCCTAATATTCACCAGCCAATTAAAGCAGCCGGTATCTAAATGAGTTTGATTCTCCCTCGGCCTCTCTTCATCGATCAAACACTCACCATACTGGCGGGAGAACTGTGGGAAACAAGTGGAGAATACCCAGCACTTGTGAACCTATAGTTGTCTCCTGATTTCAGGGAACCCTCTCCCCTTCCACTCGCAATTCTCAAACAATTGTAGCAAGGGAACGGAACGATCTGTGGTGCTAGGTGCCGACATCATATCAGAGCGATGAAGGACAAACCAAGCCATCAAATAAGTGTATGGAAGCTCCACCTTAGCACCCTCTTTCTGTGTAAAAGCATTAGAAATCTGTCGAAGCCCTCGATGAATGTTAGCTACCATCACCGGAAGAAGCGCAAGTTCCTTTTTGTAGGCAAGCTGAACCGCTGGGTAGAGCACCTCCAATGGTAAAAATTTACTGGACTGATACGGGACCACACACTTCTTTAACCAGATGGCAAGGTATCCGGCAAGAAGAGTCATCGGCTGAATCGGTGTGGTCGCATGCCATAAGAATGGTCTAAACTTGGTCCTCGTAGGAAAACTGTTCTCAGAGCTGCTAGTGGTATAGGAGTGGGCGTTAACCTTCTCCAGCAAATCATTAACCTCTGAAAGAGTGAGCAATCCCAGCTCACAAATAGCCTCGCCAGAATTATTCTCCAGATTCCTGAATAAGTAACATGCAAACTGCTTCAGACTCACTTGTGACTTAGTCCTCTTCGCCAAGGGCTTAGACTGCGCTAGAGCGATATGATAATGGCATGTGAGGTCCCATAAAGTCTCATAACGATCGGGCATGTGGTTCTTCAACTGAGTCAGTTCATGGTTGGAAGGAAAGTACTCCTGATATAACATCTTGCCCATGGGCAAACCAGAAATCTTGTGCATCTCGTGCAGAGCCAAGCCTAATTCCCCGTGCCTAGTCAAGAAAGTGTTCGAGTCTGGATTATAAAGCTCGAACAAGGCGAAGAAGTGATTAGCATGGATGGGTAAACCATACATGGTGGCGCGGATAGCTGCATATAGCCCACAAGCGTGCAACTCCTCGCCCCATCGATTCAAGACGTAATTCGTCATACGAGCCCACCAAAGCTGGTCTAAAGAATGTGTCCAGCCATAGAATCTGTGGCGTAATGCAGGCATCTCACATCCTAAATCAGTGAGACGGTTCTTCACAGTAGAAGCAGAAGCAAAGAACTCGTTACACGGTGGTGCATCTAACCCCAATACTCCAGGACGCAATCCGATGATGTGGCTTCTGCTCGAACCAGGAACTGCCTGATGAGTAATATAGCCACAATGAACGCTCTCACTTTCCTCCGTCAAACGCCATGACATCTCCCGTGTCACGGCCTGACATCTGAGCTCAGTCAATGAACGGTGACGAGGAATCTTAGGCAAATAAAGAAAACCATCGTCGTTCTTATGAAGCCATCGCTCAGCGTCAATAAACACTACATTAGGATTTTCAACAGAGTCGCCAAAGAGGAAGTCAGTTTTCCTGAGAGGCTGAACAGAGCTGGTGTTCTGTACGAAAGGCGCATCAGTAATAAACTATCGAAGGGCTCGGTGTCCACCTTCCTTCACCACTTGTACAACCTCTGTCGGAGTACCCAAAGAAAATTGGGGAGTAAGTGGAATGGGCGAAAAATCATCAGAGGTCGAATAATGCTCGCCACGACGCCCATCCACTGCATGAGACGAAAAAGCTCCGGAAGGATATATAACTGAAAACAAGCAATTAAGCGTTCGTCAATTTCAGTTATAAAAGGTAATAAAGGAAGTTGAACTCCTCTTACGAACGGGTAAGATAGAGTCACTGCCTTATAAAGGGCGAGACGATCTGGCCGCATCATGCGTTCATAAGATAGGGTATATCAACAATATATCCTGCCTTATTTGGTATAATGCAGCATCAAATCGCCCCCTTTATTAAATTGAGATATGGTTTTGTCCAAGCAAAACCTATCTTTTAAGCGTCAATCCTCACCAAGGAGAATCAAGGCTCTTCCCAATTGCCTCACCAAGTAGAACAAAGCGGGGTACAAGGTGTAATTTATGAATTTTGAAACCTGCCAAAAATAGCTCACCAGCGTGGGATGGAAGCACACCATCAGCCGGTTCAGAAGGGGGTCGACCTCTTGGGATACGTGACATAGCGACCTGCAAAATAACTCAAGGGGTTAAATTCAAAAAAATAATTTCAGCCCCTATTTTTTGCATAAAAACCCCTCAAAATTTCAATTTTTACCCCCTGAAGGATTAGCTCGGGGCGTCAAATCACACCCTCAACCCTTATATGCGATCCCACGACTCCATACACTAGATCAAACATGAAATAGACCAAGATCATGGAGGATTTACCTGAAGAAAAGCTCAAGATCCAATAAAAATTAGATCTTTAAGGAAACTTAAACCCCGCGCTCGAGGGGCCTGAGAGAAACTTTTTATTTGGAGTTTTTGGGAGATTTCTTAGTCTAAGATCCAAAGGAAAGCTAGATCTAAGATAGATCTGAAGGTTGGATGGAGAAAGGAGACCTGAGGGAAGAGAAAATTCAAGAGGAGGGTGAGATAGGGGCCGGCCCTAAAATGAGGAAAAGGGACCTCTTTTGTAGAGGTGAACCACTCCTCAACCAAACAGGATTTGACCTGAACCAAACCAGATTGAACCAATTTGAACCAAAATTCAGATTGGAGTTGAACCGAGCATCGAAACGACTTCAAATCGGACGACAGTTCAGCCCCTCATATACTCAACCCTCTCCCAGATATTTGGAAGGGCCAGACGATTTTTTGAGCCCAAATACTGCCTTTTTTGGGTCATTTTTGGGCCGGTTCAGATCATTTGAGCCTAAAGATACTCCAATTAAGTACACGCGTATAAACTGTTCATTATTTTTGTTGAGAAGTTTCTGGAATATTTTCCTAAAATATTCTTAAGGATAACTCAACAAAGCTCCCAGGAGTGTATGAGTATAAACTAGACCTCCCTGCTCCAATTCCTTAAGAGCTTAAACTGTGAGAACTCCCAGGAGTGTACGAGTATAAACTAGACCTCCCTGCTCCAACTCCTTAAGAGCTTAAACTGTGTAGACTCCAGCGAACATATGAGTATAAACTATGTCAAACGCCGGACAACGCGTTGCAAATGAAGGCTCAACGCCAACAACCGATGGTCAGTCATATGTTGAAACAACCAACACGAGCTAAAGATCATAAAATCAGGAATTGACTTCCCATTCAGAATTCCGACAACGATCAGACAATAAATGCAGTACTGGAACCCTTGCGGACGTTCGACAAAGCACCGAATAGCCTGGAGGATCTAAAGAATCGAGAACAGAAGCCATTCCAAGGTCCCATTACACCGATTGAAGGCTGAGACAATCATATCCAAAGTATTCCAGACTCTTCTATAAAAGAACGAGGCTGGAAAACTTTGGAGGGGGTATCTGTAGGCGTATAAAACTGCTTATGGATCCCTTAACACAACTCGACACGGTGATTCAACAAACCAACGAACCATCGGGCGATATATCCAAACACGTTCGTTAGACCACAACACAAAAGACATGTGAGACGCGACGAAGCGGATCAACGAGGCGACGAGGTTAACGAACCGTACGCAAACAATGGAATACGTCCAATCGTGTGCCTAATCAAGCTAGCGGGTCGAGGAATCAACGAGTCAACCGACCAAGAGTGGACACGATCGAATCAAGATCAGTTTCGAACTTGAACTCAAACACCGAAACGGATTTACTGCCAAATCGAGATCCAGATTTACTGCCAAATCAGAGTCCAGATCCACGTTCGAGTTCGAATGAAGCACAAAACCACAAAACACCGGAAAACGACGAAGACGACAAAACAAAACACCAAGAGAGGCTCGGCCAAGGCCGAGCCACCTCTTGGTGGCTCGGCCAAGACCGAGCCACCTCGAGGTGGCTCGGTAGCCGAGCCACCTCTTGGTGGCTCGGCCAAGGCCGAGCCACCATCTGGTGGCTCGGTGGCCGAGCCACCAAGGTGGCCGAGCCACAAAGGTGGCCGAGCCATCTTGGCTCAGCCCAGATCTAGGCCCAGATCTGAGCCCAGATCTGGTTTTAAAAGCCTATAAATAGAGGGGGTGGCTCATTGTTTAAGGGGGGAACTTTTGAGAGGCGAAGCTCTGCTGGATCGAAGATTCAAAAGTTAGAATTTTCGGAGCTTTGAAGACTTGGGATTCAGATCTGGTTCTCAGTGATCTTCGACGTCAGATAAGGCAAGAATTTTGAGAGTCAACAGATCTGAGATCTGCGCAGCTATCCTCTGGATCTAAGCTTGGTCTTAGATCCTGAGAAGAGCATTGAGTTCGCTTGGTCGATCTCAATCACTAAAAGGCTATTATTTTCCTTGGTGAAATAATCCCCTCGGCTCGATATTCCCTTCGTGGAATACGACCCGCCCAGCTACTCAGATCCAACCAGGATCAAGATCACGCGGTGGTCCACGGCAAACAACCCCGACGTAGGCAAACAACCCACGCAACGCGAGAGACCGCACACAGGATCTCACGATTTTGTTCAACAAAAAAGGAAGGTTGTAACTTTTTAATTTTTTGTTGATTTTATTGTAACCGGATCTTATAAAAAGACCGGATCTTTGTAACCGATAAACGATTATTAAAGATAAACGATGGAATCAATGAAAGCAATAATTTTTCCCGCGAACAGGCTCAAATGTAGACGACTACGAATTGTTCGAATTTCACGAGTCTGTGAGCTATAGGCAATGATTTTCGCTGAAATTCGACAGTTCCGACCAACTGCAAATGATTCTGCATAGTAAAATTTCACGATTTCGAGAGCTATAACCCACGAAATTTGTCCATTTATGCTTCTTTTCGGCCGGGTGCGGACAATCGGGTGGTGTGCGTATTTCACGATTTCATGAGCTATAACATATGATTTCTGACACATTTTATCAGTTTCGGCCCGGTTGGACCCAAATGTAGACGACTAAGAATTGTTAAAATTTCACGAGTCTGTGAGCTATAGGCAATGATTTTCGCTGAACTTCGATGGTTTTGTCCAACGACAAATGATTCTGCAGAGTCAAATTCCACGATTTTGAGAGCTATAACCCACGAAATTTGCCCATTTATGCCTCTTTTCGACCGGTGCGGACAATCAGGCGGTGTACGTATTTTGCGATTTTATGGGCTATAACCCATGATTTCTGACACATTTTGTCAGTTTCGGCCCGTTTCGACCCAAATGTAGACGACTAAGAATTATTCGAATTTCACGAGTCTGTGAGCTATAGGCAACGATTTTTGCTGAACTTCGACGGTTTAGTCCAACGGCAAATGATTCTGCAGAGTCAATTTTCACGATTTAGTGAGTTCTAACCCACGAAATTTGTCTATTTATGCCTCTTTTCGGTCCGGCGCGGACAATCGGGCAGTGTACGTATTTCGCGATTTCATGGGCTATAACCCATGATTTTCGACACATTTTGTCAGTTTCGGCCCGTTTCGGCTCAAATGTAGACGACTACGAATTGTTCGAATGTCACGAGTCTGTGAGCTATAGGCAACGATTTTCGCTGAACCTTGACGGTTTTGTCCAACGGAAAATGATTCTGTAGAGTCAATTTTCACGATTTAGTGAGCTCTAACCCACGAAATTTGTCTATTTATGCCTCTTTTCGGCCCGGCGCGGACAATCGTGCGGTGTGCATATTTTGCGATTTCATGGGCTATAACCCATGATTTCCGACACATTTTGTCAGTTTTGGCCCGTTTCGGCTCAAATGTAGACGACTACGAATTGTTTGAATGTCACGAGTCTGTGAGCTATAGGCAACGATTTTTGCTGAAATTCGACGGTTCCGACCAACTGCAAATGATTCTGCATAGTCAAATTTCACGATTTCGAGAGCTATAACCCAAGAAATTTGTCCGTTTATGCCTCTTTTCGGCCGGGTGCGGACAATCGGGCGGTGTGCGTTTTTCGCTATTTCGTTAGCTATAACCCATGATTTCTGACACATTTTGTCAGTTTCGGCCCTTTTCGACCCAAATGTAGACGACTAAGAATTGTTCGAATTTCACGAGTCTGTGAGCAATAGGCAACGATTTTCGCTGAACTTCGACGGTTTTGTCCAACGGTAAATGATTCTGCATAGTCAAATTTATCGATTTCGAGAGCTATAACCCACGAAATTTGCCCATTTATCCCTCTTTTCGGCCGGTGCGGACAATCGGGCGGTGTGCGTATTTCGCGATTTTATGGGCTATAACCCATGATTTTTGACACATTTTGTCAGTTTCGGCCCGTTTCGACTCAAATGTAGACGAACAAGAATTATTCGAATTTCACGACTCTGTGAGCTATAGGCAATGATTTTCGCTGAACTTCGACGGTTTTATCCAACTGCAAATGATTCTGCAGAGTGAAATTTTACGATTTCAAGAGCAATAACCCACGAAATTTGTCCATTTATGCCTATTTTCGGCCCGGTGCAGACAATCGGGCGGTGTACGTATTTCGCTATTTCATAGATATAACCCATGATTTCTGACACATTTTTTCTGTTTCGGCCCGTTTCGACCTAAATGTTGACAACTAAGAATTGTTCGAATTTCACGAGTCTGTGAGCTATAGGCAACGATTTTCGCTGAAAGTCGACGGTTCCGACCAAATGCAAATGATTCTGCATAGTAAAATTTCACGATTTCGTGAGCTATAACCCACGAAATTTGTCCATTTATGCTTCTTTTCGGCCGGGTGCGGACAATCGGGTGGTGTGCGTATTTCACGATTTCATGAGCTATAACCTATGATTTCTGACACATTTTGTCAGTTTCGG
The DNA here is from genome assembly GCA_022839385.1 of Asparagus kiusianus. NCBI lineage: Eukaryota > Viridiplantae > Streptophyta > Magnoliopsida > Asparagales > Asparagaceae > Asparagus > Asparagus kiusianus. The sequence continues at coordinate 286,460 of BQKN01066402.1, forward strand.
CCCGGTTGGACCCAAATGTAGACGACTAAGAATTGTTCAAATTTCACGAGTCTGTGAGCAATAGGCAATGATTTTCGCTGAACTTCGACGGTTTTGTCCAACGACAAAAGATTCTGCAGAGTCAAATTTCACGATCTTGAGAGCTATAACCCACGAAATTTGCCCATTTATGCCTCTTTTCGGCCGGGTGCGGACAATCGGGCGGTGTGCGTTTTTCGCGATTTCGTTAGCTATAACCCATGATTTCTGACACATTTTGTCAGCTTCGGCCCATTTCGACCTAAATGTAGACGACTAAGAATTGTTCGAATTTCACGAGTCTGTGAGCAATAGGTAATGATTTTTGCTGAACTTCGACGATTTTGTCCAACGGCAAATGATTCTGCAGAGTCAAATTTCACGATTTCGAGAGCTATAACCCCCGAAATTTGCCCATTTATGCCTCTTTTCGGCCGGTGCGAACAATCGGGCGGTGTGCGTATTTCGCGATTTTATGGGCTGTAACCCATGATTTCTGACACATTTTGTCAGTTTCGGCCCGTTTCGACCCAAATGTAGGCGACTAAGAATTATTCGAATTTCACGAGTCTGTGAGCTATAGGCAACGATTTTCGCTGAACTTCGACGGTTTCATCCAACTGCAAATGATTCTGCAGAGTGAAATTTCACGATTTCGAGAGCTATAACCCACGAAATTTGTCCATTTATGCCTATTTTCGGCCCGGTGCGGACAATCGGGCGGTTTACGTATTTCGCTATTTCATGGGATATAACCCATGATTTCTGACACATTTTTTCTGTTTCGGCCCGTTTCGACCCAAATGTTGACAACTAAGAATTGTTCGAATTTCACGAGTCTGTGAGCTAAAGGCAATGATTTTCGCTGAACTTCGATGGTTTAGTCCAACGGCAAATGATTCTGCAGAGTCAATTTTCACGATTTAGTGAGCTCTAACCCACGAAATTTGTCTATTTATGCCTCTTTTCGGCCCGGAACGGGCAATCGGGCGGTGTGCGTATTTCGCGATTTCATGGGCTATAACCCATGATTTCTGACACATTTTGTCAGTTTCGACCCGTTTCTGCTCAAATGTAGACGACTACGAATTGTTCGAATGTCTCGAGTCTGTGAGCTATAGGCAACGATTTTCGCTGAAATTCGACGGTTCCGACCAACTGCAAATGATTCTGCATAGTCAAATTTCACGATTTCGAGAGCTATAACCCACGAAATTTGTCCATTTATGCCTCTTTTCGGCCGGGTGCGGACAATCGGGCGGTGTGCGTATTTCGCGATTTCATGAGCTATAACCTATGACATCTGACACATTTTGTCAGTTTCGGCCAGGTTGGACCCAAAGGTAGATGACTAAGAATTGTTCAAATTTCACGAGTCTGTGAGCTATAGGCAATGATTTTCGCTGAACTTCGACGGTTTTGTCCAACGACAAATGATTCTGCAGAGTCAAATTTCACGATTTCGAGAGCTATAACCCACGAAATTTGCCCATTTATGCCTCTTTTCGGCCGGGTGCGGACAATCGGGTGGTGTGCGTTTTTCGCGATTTTGTTATCTATAACCCATGATTTCTGACACATTTTGTCAGTTTCGGCCCATTTCGACCAAAATGTAGACGACTAAGAATTGTTCGAATTTCACGAGTCTGTGAGCAATAGGCAATGATTTTCGCTGAACTTCGACGTTTTTGACCAACGGCAAATGATTCTGTAGAGTCAAATTTCACGATTTCGAGAGCTATAACCCACGAAATTTGCCCATTTATGCCTCTTTTCGGCCGGTGCGGACAATCGGGCGGTGTGCGTATTTCGTGATTTTTTGGCTGTAACCCATGATTTCTGACACATTTTGTCAGTTTCGGCCCGTTTCGACCCAAATGTAGGCGACTAAGAATTATTCGAATTTCACGAGTCTGTTAGCTATAGGCAACGATTTTCGCTGAACTTCGACGGTTTTGTCCAACGGCAAATGATTCTGCAGAGTGAAATTTCACGATTTCGAGAGCTATAACCCACGAAATTTGTCCATTTATGCTTATTTTCGGCCCGGTGCGGACAATCTGGCGGTGTACGTATTTCGTTATTTCATGGGATATAACCCATGATTTCTGACACATTTTTTCTGTTTCGGCCTGTTTCGGCCCAAATGTTGACAACTAAGAATTGTTCGAATTTCACGAGTCTGTGAGCTATAGGCAATGATTTTCGCTGAACTTCGACGGATTTGTCCAACGGCAAATGATTCTGCAGTGTCAATTTTCACGATTTAGTGAGCTCTCACCCACGAAATTTGTCTATTTATGCCTCTTTTCGGCCCGGCGCGGACAATCGGGCGGTGTCCGTATTTCGCGATTTCATGGGCTATAACCCATGATTTCCGACACATTTTGTCAGTTTCGGCCCGTTTCGGCTCAAATGTAGACGACTACGAATTGTTCGAATGTCACGAGTCTGTGAG
>BQKN01066405.1:0-32468 GCA_022839385.1 Asparagus kiusianus
AACTTTCTTAGTCAGTCTCTGTAAAGCCTTTTTGTATATTTTGAAGTTAATGAGAACAACTAAGAAAGTTCCTATCGGAGTTTGGTATTGGTTAGTTATGTAGTTTTTTTAAAAAGTAATTTGCATATCTGATTAATTTAATAGCTAGTTTGTATACATCTTTAGGGTTCGGTGAGGGTTAGGGTTAGGGTTAGGGTTAGGCGAGGGTTAGGGTTAGGGTTAGGGTTAGGGTTCGGTGAGGGTCAGGGTTAGGGTTAGGCGAGGGTTGGGTGAGGGTGGGGCTTAGGGTTAGGGTTAGGGTTAGGTGTTATGGTTAGGGTTAGGCGAGGTTTAGGGTTAGGGTTAGGGTTCGGTGAGGGTTAGGGTTAGGGTTAGGTGGGGGTTAGGGTTAGGGTTATGGTTAGGGTTAGGGTTAGGGTTAGGGGAGGGTGAAGGGCGGGGGGTGGGGGTGGGTTAGGGTTAGGGTTAGGGTTAGGGGAGGGTGAAGGTGAGGGTGAGGGTTAGGGTTAGGGTTAGAGATCGGTGAGGGTGAGGTCGGAGGGTGGGGGGTGGGGTGAGGGTGAGTTTGAGGGTTAAGGTTAGGGTTAGGGTTAGGGGAGGGTTCGGTGAGGGTGAGGGTTAGGTGATGGTGAGGTTGAGGGTTAGGGTTAGGGTTAGGGTTAGGGTTAGGGTTAGGTGAGGGTGAGGGTGGGGGTGGGGGTGAGGGTGAGGATAAGGGGTTAGCGTAACTATTATACGAGGGGTGTAAGGAGTTCACAAGGCTTTCTTTTATGCTGAGGCTTATTCATATTCAAAGGATAATATCTTATCTGTATCTCCCGCCTATTTTTGTGCATGAGGAGATCTTGGCCTTTGATTGATAAATCAAAGGCCAAGATCTCATTAGGAGATATTAGGAACCCTCTCATTAGTAGAGGATCCGGATCCGATTAAGTACAGCGGGTAGGTGCTGCCGAAATTTTGACGAAATAAAAGTACACTTGAACACACGTAAATACATAAACACGCTACGTTTACATACCTAATGGGATAGAAGCCTTCCTCTGACAGCCGATCACACACACTTGTCCTATAACTTAAAATGATATATGTAGGGATATGCTCACTTCCATTAATTTTTAAATTCTAGATGCGGACAATTCCTGACAAATCTTTCATGGGCATACCACGTGATCGAAGGCATCTAGACACTCGATACAATGATGGGATAAAAGCTTTCTTAGCCTACTCTGACACCAACCCTCTACGGTCACTCAGCGGGTTGATTTTTTGTCCTTGTAAGAATTGTAGGAATGATAAAATGCTCACTAGGAGTGACGTAAGTTTCTATCTGCCAATCAATGGATTTGATAGCTCTTATGTATTTTGGAGTCATCACGGTGAAGGCGTCCCGGTGATGCAATTAGAGGAAGAGTTTACTGATGTCGACAATCCGACAATTGACACAACTGATATGTTGGAAGATATTCTTACCGTGCCGTCTTCGAGTGATGTTAACACTACTGATATATTTCAAGATGTAGCCCGATTGATGAGACTTGTTGAAGAAAACGAGTCACCGTTATACGAGGGTTGCACCGAGTTCACAAGGCTTTCTTTTATGCTGAGGCTTCTTCATATCCAAACACTCAGTGGGATGGCTGTTACACATTTCGATATGTTATTAGACTTGCTCAGGAAAGTCATTCCAGGCGGCGAGAAGAGCATCCCCACAACTTATTATGAAGCTCACAAGATTGTTGATACCCTGGGTCTTGATTACAAAAAGATAGACGCCTGTCCTAATGACTGCATCTTGTACAATAAGGGTAATGAAGGTCTAGAGGAATGTCCGACGTGTCATGTATCACGCTGGAAAAAACATACGGGCTCATCTGAAGGCATATCATCCAATAAACAGAGCAGAATCCCTGTGAAGGTTCTCCGATATTTTCCAATTATTCCTAGGCTGCAGAGGTTTTATATGTCTGCCGAGCTGGCTGAGAATATGCGATGGCATTCGACCGATCGTAAAGAGGACGGGAAATTGAGACATCCTGCTGATGGTGAGGCATGGAAGCACATCGATCGTATATACCCTGACTTTGGTAAGGAGTCTCGGAATATTAGGCTGGGGCTTGCTAGCGACGGATTTAATCCGTTTGGAGTAATGAGCTCTGCTTGGTCTACCTGGCCAGTGTTGCTGACACCGTACAACCTGCCGCCGTCGATGTGCATGAAGCAGCCATACTTAGTTACGAGTATGCCATGTGACTAAATGATATCACACAAACTGTTACACACAAACTATATCTCTCTCCGAAACACAACTAAAATTATATACTTAATGTTTTTATGTGATGGTGGTGTTGATAGTGTGTGCGTGCGTAGCGATGGTTGTATTGGATAGTGAGTTGGTTAGTTAGTTGTTATTTTGTTTTGTTGTGGGGCGTTCGTGTGTAGGGTCGTTGGTTATGTTGTTGGTTGGTGGGTGTTTTCGTCGTGGTGGTGGTGGTGGTGGTGATGATGATGGAGGGGGAGGGGGTGGGGGGTAGGAGTTTGGTTGGTTCGTGGGTGGGGTTGGGGGATTGTTATTGTGGTGGTGGTGGTGTTATTATTGTTGTGTTGTGGTGTTGCATGTGTTGTATTGTCGTGATCGTTATGTGCGTGCTTGATGTTGGGTTTGGTTGTGGTGGGGGAGGGGGAAGTGTGGGGATTGGGTTGAGCTGGGTACTCGTGCGTGCGTGTGTGCGTGTCGGTGGAGATAGGTACGGGTGCGTACGTTGTTAAAAACATGTGTGTGCTTGCGTATAATACATAAATATATGCCATGATACTCTCTCTGAATCATATAACATGTAAGAATATGCCATGATACTCTCTCTGAATCATATAACATGTAAGAATATGCCATGATACTCTATTATTGCTATACTTGCATGTTATGCCTTGTTGTTTTATAATTTGTTACATTACTGTAAAATTCAGTTTTTGATGATGTACGTATTGCTCTATAACGTTTTCTTTATTTTTTTAGGCTGGGACTTCTCGACAAGGTGGAGTTGGTGATGAGGATGATGATGATCGGGACTGAGTTTATTTGTTTTAACATTAAAAACAATGGGTGTGCTGTATAAATAACATTATAAATGTTGGGATATTTATTATGTTTTTAGTGAAATAATTGTTATATATGCGTGAAATATGTGTTATATATGCTTGTGTTGTGTAATATATTGTACAGGTTATTGTTGTAAAATATATTGTACAAGAATTTCTAATTTTCAAAAAAAATTTATAAAAATTTCTGTTCATTTTTAGCGACGGAAATTCCGTCGCTAAAACAACTTTTAGCGACGGAAAACTGACACGACAGATGAGTTTTCAGCGACGGATTTTCCGTCGCCAATATTTATTGGCGACGGAAAATTATATAGAGACGGAAATAGGGCGACGGACATACGGTCGCCAAAAGTTTGTATTAGCGACGGAAAATCCGTCGCTAAACATAATAGCGATGGTTAAATATCTAGCGACGGAAAATACCGTCGGCAAAAAATAATACATAAACGACGGATTTTCCGTCGCTATATATCCGTCGCTATAAATTAGCGACGGATTTGCCGTCGCTAAAAGGGGCTTTACCTACCCTCATAATAGTGACAGAGTTTTAGCGACGGAATTTCTTTTTTTCCGTCGCTAATACTTTTGGCGACGGATTTTCGACTTTTAGCGACGGATTTGTCCGTCGCTAAAAGTCCTGTTTCCAGTAGTGGTAACATATCTTTGGGAGGCTATAAATACCTCCTCACCTCTCTCATTTATAAGCAAGAAGAAAAAGTTGAACAAGTGAATAAAGCAAGTTCAAATAAAGAGTCTTCCTCTTCATAAGTTTTCTACATTTCTCTAAAAGTCTTTCAAGTGTTCTCCAAGTGTTCTTCATATTCTTCTTCATACTTAGAGGTTTATTCTCTTCGTTTCTTTCGGGTTTCTCGGGTATTACGGTCTTGGCCTAGTGCTAAGAACTATCGGTGTTATCTTTACATGGTATCAGAGTCATTCTAATCTTGTGCTCTTCAAGATCGGGGTTTAAAGAGAGCTCGGGTTTACTCTAAGTATGGAATCAATGGGTCGTGTCGTTGGATTGGGAATGGAGATCTTAAACCAATCTAACTACCGGTTATGGAAGTAATGTATGGAGTCATACTTGGTTAGTGAGGACTTATGGGATGTCGTCGGCGGTAGCAGCACAACACCACCAAGGGGAGATGCTGCAACAGCGAAAGCGACAAAGGAGTGGACACGGAAGAATGCTAAGGCAGAGTTTGCTTTGAAGAGGTCAATATCTTCAGGACTATTTGAGCATGTCTCAAGATGTACATCCGCAAGTGCTATTTGGCAGGCACTAGATCAATTGTTCAACAAGAAGAACGAGGCTCGTCTACAACTGTTAGAGAACGAGTTGGCGAATGCGAAGCAGGGGGAGTCTTCAATCTCAGAGTTTTTCATCAAGGTAAAAAATCTTTGCTCTGAGATTAATACTCTCAATCCGGAGGAGTCGATTTCGGAAGCACGGTTGAAGCGGTCTATTATTCGTGGGCTACGACCCGAATATACACCGTTTGTTACTTCAGTTCAAGGATGGGCTACACAACCTTCCTTGGAGGAGTTTGAAAATCTACTAGCTTCGCAAGAATCACTAGCCATGCAAATGGCGGGAGTTAAAGTCCATGATGACTCGGGGAGCGCTTTTGTAGCGGGGAGACAACAAAGCTTCAGAGCCAAACCCAAAAATGGTAATGTGAAGAATAATGATGGACGAGAAGGATCTTCTACGGGAGACAAGAAGCGATTCAAGTGTGTCACGCCCCGCTTCCCAAATACCTGGGAATCGGAACGTGAACAAGCCCGCGACGTATTAGATTGAGAAGAAATATGCACTATCATTTTTTTTCTCTTTTCTTTTCTTCTCAACCTAATACGCTAAGCGTCTGGAAACAATATAATATACGAAGTCACAGGTCCCCGATCACACATAGTAAGAATATAAAAACAACCCAGAATAAAAATAGACATATCATCAATGGCAAATCATCCCAGACATAAAATATGGGTCCAACATACCCTTATTACAAAATAGTCCAACTAGGAAATAAGAAATACATAGTCCATAAAGAAATTACTGTTAAAATACTAAGTCCAACATCAACTAAAGAAAAGTACGGTAAAGAGTTTAATGTCCAACTACTACTACGGAAGAAAATCACTACGCTTCAGCTAGCTCTTCTACTCCTTCTGCAAGACACTCCTACTACGAATCCTCTGGCTCCTGCACTATCCCGTACTGAGGCTGTCCGTCTCCTAAATCTGACGTACACCCAGAAAACAGGAGTACGTCAGCGTGTGAAACACACGGCAAGATTCCCCAAGCCAGGAACAATACAATAACAGTAATGATAATATATGCGTGGTCAACGCTATAACAGAAATAAAAGAACATATGATAATAAAATAACAATAGAGGCGTGCAACTGGAATACTAATAATCAGATGAATCCAAGAATTAACCAAGTAACAAGATCATGCAGGTAGCGATCAGAAACCATCCAAGCAACAAGATCATACAATAGATGGAATTAATACTTAAAAATCTACAACTCGAGACGTAGTACGTCGAGCGAAATAATCCAAACAAGGAAACCCTCATGTATATACCATATGTCTCGAATTGTAAATAATTAAATATTAACCCCAATCTATGTATGCAAAGAACACAACTAGTTATCCTATCACAACTCACTGGTTCACATCTCTCTAGAGTCAAGGTTCATATTCTCGGATAATCAATTGTTCACCAAATCATTTACGTACAACTTTTCACTACTCCCCTCAGACCCACGCCAGTGCTACACAGGAATTTCACTGGTGCGAGCCTGGAAATAATCAACAAGCATAATATCACGTCACCTCAGACCCACCCCAACGCTACACAGGAATATCGTTGGTGCGAGCCTGGAATAATCAACAATCAACATCACTGCACCTCAGACCCACCCCAACGCTACACAGGAATATCGTTGGTGCGAGCCTGGAATAATCTACAATCACATCACCGCACCTCAGACCCACCCCAACGCTACACAGGAATATCGTTGGTGCGAGCCTGGAATAATCAACAAGCATAATATCACATCCGATCACTTAAACCAGGAATTCCCCATCTCTCGCTCTTCTAAGTCAACAACCATAATCCACACTATAACTCGGGTTCACCACCTAAACTCAGTCAACGCACACACACGTGTCACTAAGTCTGTTCACGACGCGCGAGGCTACTAAGTCATGAACTTCTAGGAGGTCTCAAACACAACCAGGAACAATAATAATATGGCTACTTCTATGCAAATACCTTAAAATAGAACGCAAAATATAAAACACAATCATAAACAGTAAAAACATACATGCATTCCAGTTTCATTAATATCTTGTTATTCGAATCTCAAAACCACTCATAAAAATTATACGCAGCTAAAATAATATCGAAATTAACTATGGTTAAAAGAAAACTAAAATTCATTATCGTTTTGCACATGAAATGTCATAGTCTACAACTACCAACACAAAATCATAAATTAAGCTAAAATCCAAAATAAATAATCCTCTTTGTAAATAAATTCCTCTAAATCATCATTAATATCAAAACTGATCCTTTTTTTATAATTCCTTTTAAATTATTTTTTTTCTAAATAATTCTGTTCTCAAATAAATTCTTTTTAATTAATACAATTATCCAAAAATAATTCCAATGTCGAAATAAATTCTTTTAATTCATAATAATTATTCCAAAAATGCTATTTGTCATATTACTACGATGTATTTAACATTCTTCATCAAACAATCTCACGCATGTAATAATATCACGACATACAACAAAATTGTAATGCGATCTATCTATGCATATAATTAAATTCACATATCTAAAATTAAAATGATAGTTAATGAGCAAGAGGGATCTTGCCTACGGAACGGTGCGGATCCGTCGAGCGGCTGCCGGCGAGGAGGAACGGCGGTTCTGTCGGGCGGTTGCCGGCGAGGAGGAAGCGTTCGACGGCGTCGTCGGGCTGCTCGGGGTGGCGCTGTGGCTGACGGACAGAGGAGACGGCGGTCAGGCGAGGCGGGATCTGGGCTGCGGCGAGGCTGGCGGTGAGGGCGGCCACAGGGCTTGCCGGCGGCGAAGCGGGGCGTCGGGTGGCGGGATCTGGGTTGAGGAACTGGACGGCGGCGAGGTGGGTGATGACAGCTCGAGTTGGTGGCGCGACGAGGCTGGACGAGAGGAGACAAGGACGGCGGGTCGGAGCTCGTCGGAATTCAGGGAGGTGAGGCGGTGGAGTGGGTGGCAGCAGGCGGATCTCGGCGTCGTTGGGGATCTGGGCGAGCGGTGGCAAGGGCTGGGCTCGAGCTCGAGGTGGTGGCGGGTCGTAGGGGCTCGGAGCTGGGGCACGACGAGCTTGGGCAGGCGGTGGTGCTCAAGATGAAGAGCTCGGTGCTGGAGGCGGCTGTTGAGCGACGAAGGAGGCAGAGGATGATGGCGGATGGCGGTTGAGCGGGGAACTCGGGTCTGGTGGCTCGACGGCGGAGCGCGGGGCGGTGGCTAGGTGGTGGCGCTGGCGATGTAGGGAGTTGGGTTCTTGGGGATGAAGAGAGGGGGAAGAGCTTGAGGTTTTGGGAAATGGAGGAAAAAGGAAAATGAGAGTACGGGATTTCTTTTTTTGGGAGGAAAAAGTAAAAAGGTGTTTATGGAAGGGGAGAGATAGGAATGTGAGAGAAATATGTGGGTAAAAAAGGAATGGGTATTATGTGATTTGATTTGAGTTGATTAGGGAATTGATTTGGGGAAAAAAATAGGAAATAATTCAAATTTCAAATGGAAGAAAAAGAGAGGGGGAAAATTATGGAGATATATTACCATAAATATAAAAATGACTATGGTAATAATAATTAAACAAATAATAATATTAAACATAATAATAACAACCAAATATATATATATATATATATATATATATATATATATATATATATATATATATACTAATGTACTAAGATCATGTTTACATTAATAACAACCTAATAATGTCAATGATCAAATAATAACTTAAAATTATTCTCTATAACAATTAAATTTATTCTTAGTAAAATCAATAAACATAAGGCTATTATTTGAAATCGCAGATAATTCTAAAAATTGGGGAATATTAATACTCTAATATTCAAAATAATATTTTAAAACAATTCAAGTACTAGGAAAAATTTTATTTAATACGTATCGAAAAATTACGGATGTTACAAAGTGTTATCGGTGTGGAAAACTTGGGCATTTCAAAAAGGATTGTCGAGTCAAGCTGAAGGAAATAAATATGGCGGAATCAAAGGGTCATACTGAAGACGAAGAATAGGGAAAATGTTTCACGGTGGAGGCTGCATCTTCAGGTACATCCACAGCTAAAAATCTTGGAAATGATTGGATTGTGGATTCTGGTTGTAGCCATCATATTACCGGAGACGAGAAGTTATTTTCTAGTCTTCAGCGTCATGACGGGAAAGAAGCCATCATTACTGCGGATAATTCAATCCACCGCGTTGAGAAGGAAGGGACAGTCATTATTGAAGGAGATGATGGAAGCCCAATCACTCTCAATAACGTATATCATGTTCCTGGAGTAAGGAAGAATCTTCTCTCTGTGGTGAATGTGATTGACTCAGGTAACTACGTTTTATTTGGCTCAAAAGAAGTTAAATTCTTAAAGAATATTAAAGAATTAAAAGCGAACGTGGTTCACACCGGAGCACGGGTTAAGGATTTAAATGTTTTATCGGCCTTAAATTCTTATGTTGAGAAGATGAGTACGAATGATAATGCCTTTATATGGCATGCTAGGCTTGGTCATATAAATATGACTAAGCTAGGTTATGGTGAATAAGGATTTGGTTAACGGGCTCCCAAAGTTGAAGATTCATGATGAAGGAAAGCTTTGTGAAGGCTGTCAATATGGAAAGTCACATAGGCTTCCATTTGACAACTCCACTTCACGATGCAGCGCTCCGTTGGAGAGGGTCCATAGTGATTTGATGGGTCCGACGAGAACATCCTCCTATTCTGGGTTTCGATACATGTTACTGTTTGTTGATGACTTCTCACGGTACACTTGGGTATACTTTGTGAAGGAAAAATCAGAAGTATTCTCCAAGTTTCAAGAATTCAAGGTTACCGTGGAGGGAGAATTAGGTCAGAAGATCAAGACTTTAAGGACGGATAATGGAGGGGAGTTCATGTCAAAGGAGTTTCTCTTTTTTTGCCAAAAACATGGTATCAAGAGAGAATTTACATGTCCGTATACACCCCAGCAAAACGGAGTAGCGGAAAGGAAGATAAGACATCTAAGCGAGATATGTAAAAGCTGGTTACATGACAAAAATTTGCCAAAGGCCTTATGGGCGGAAGGCATGAGATGTGCAGCATATGTCATCAACCGGATGCCACTTAGTCCGAACAATATGAAGTCTCCTTATGAGATGGTTCATGGGAAGAAGCCAACAGTGAAACATCTCAGGATATTTGGATCAATCTGCTACGTCCACGTGTTTGACTCTAAAAGAACCAAGTTGGAGGCAAAGGCGAAGAAATGCATCTTTGTCGGCTATGATGAACAAAGGAAGGGCTGGAGATGTATGGATCCAGAAACACACAGGTACACCGTGTCTCGTGATGTTGTCTTTGATGAAGTTTCCTCATTTTATGGGCCACCTCAAGTCTTGGTCGAACAAGAAGGTGGGGGTTCCTCCAAGATCGATGAACTAGTTGTTCAAATGCCAAGTGAAAGCGGAAATATTGAAGAAGAGACGCAAGGAGAAAGGGGGAGCACTGATCAAGAGGAAGATGAGGAAGAAGATCGTAGTTCCATGGCTAATCAACGGCCAAAAAGGAACATTGTTAAGCCTGCTCGGTTCAGAGATGAAAGGTTTGTCACTACTTACTCATGCTACTTTACAGCCCCATTAGATGAAGAGGAGTCATCATCGTATGATGAAGCAAAAGGAGTTCAAGAGTGGGAGGGCGCAATGAAGGAGGAGATGAATGCTCTCATGAAGAACGAAACTTGGGATTTGGTTCCAAAACCCAAGGATGCCCAACCCGTTTCTTGTAAATGGGTGTACCGAATTAAGCGAAAAACGGATGTGAGTATTGACAGATTTAAGGCAAGGTTGGTTGCTCGAGGGTTCTCTAAAAAATATGGAGAAGATTATGATGAAACTTTCAGTCCAGCGGCAAAGAAGATTTTGAAGTATGTAAAGACAACTCTTGGCATGGGTCTGATGTGCAAGTACAATGCCAAGGTTTCTCTTCATGGTTTCACGGATGCTGACTTTGGTGAAGATCTAGATGATCGAAAATCAACTTCAGGGTATGTGTTCTTATGTGGAGACACAAGTGTTTCGTGGTGCAGCAAGAAGCAAACAACGGTGTCATTGTCTACCACTGAAGCGGAGTATAAAGCTTCAACACTCGCAGCTCAAGAGTGTATATGGCTTCGAAGACTCCTTGAAGATTTGTTGGAGCCAATCAATAAGCCGGTTGCAATTTATGGAGATAATCAAAGTGCTATCAAGTTGGCTAATAATCCGGTGTTTCATGCAAGGACGAAGCATATCGAGTTAGAACATCATTTCATACGGGAGAAGGTGCTTGATGGAACAATTGAAGCTTTGGAGGTTCGAAGCGAAGACAACGTTGCAGATATCTTCACCAAGTCACTACCAAAGGACCAATTTGAGTTACTTCGCTCGAAGCTCGGGATGGTTGACAAAATCAAGTTTAAGGGGGATTATTGAAATTAAACTTGATTTTGGATCAAGCTTAATTTTGGGTTTATGATGGAATTATTCTAAGTTTGACCAAACCCAAAATTAGGTCCAAACTCTAGAGGTTTTCTAGAAACACTCTAGAAGGTTGATCACCTCCTTAAAGTGTTCTAGAGAAATCTTTAAGCTAAATATCTAGATAATATATAGTATAGAAACATCTAGAAAATTTGTGATAAAAATATTTAGATTATTATGTAGAAATTTTTAGATATTAGAAAAATATCTAGGAACTATGGAGGTGATATTAGGGGTGAGCACGGTTCGGTTCAAACCGAAAAAACCGACCGAACCGACCCGAACCGACCCGAAAAAAGTGGTTTTATGAGTAAGGCGGTTCGGGTCGGGTTGACAATTTTTCAAACCGACCTGACCCGAACCAACCGATGAACCGAATATATTCCCCTGCCTCAAACCCTACCCGTTTACCCGTACCCAACCCTCAAGACTCAAGTTGCCCTAACCTCCACAAAGACCAAAGTCAAAAGCTTGATGCACAAAGACAAAGCAAGTCCGTTACTAAAAAATTACAACGTCAGAGTCTAGTATTTAATCCAAAAGGACAAGTTACTTCACTTAAAAATAGTATACATACATGAGCAAGAATAATAAATTGAAGTGAAGGTAAAAAATAAATATATGCTGGCATAGGGTAATAAGAATATATAAAAGATAAATTGAAATAAAATTATACTTGATGAAGTTAGAACCGAACAAACCGAACCGAACCGCACCGAACCGATTTGCAATGGTTCGGTTCGGTTTTGAATTGTAGATGGTTCGGTTCGGTTGTTCAAATTTTGGTAAAAACCTACCCGAACCGAACCGTGCTCACCCCTAGGTGATATTAGAAGAATCTAGATCCTTTGTAACATATCTTTGGGAGGCTATACATACCTCCTCACCTCTCTCATTTGTAAGCAAGAAGAAAAAGTTGAACAAGTGAATAAAGCAAGTTCAAATAAAGAGTCTTCCTCTTCATAAGTTCTCTACATTTCTCTAAAAGTCTTTCAAGTGTTCTCCAAGTGTTCTTCATATTCTTCTTCATACTTAGAGGTTTATTCTCTTGGTTTCTTTCGGGTTTCTCGGGTATTACGGTCTTGGGCTAGTGCTAAGCACTATCGGTGTTATCTTTACACCGACGATATTTTAATTATTTATTATTTACAGGTATCGAGATTATTGGAAAAAGTTTGAAAGTTTAATTAGGGAGTTATGTTAGAAACCCCAAAGTTGACGAGGGCTAGGGCTCCCCGCCGGCACCAACTTAATTGGAGGTGGTTTATGTGAAATCTGCCCAAAGTTACATCAAGTTAATTTGTCGTTTGTCAACGTGTGCTTTTTTTTTTTGGAGGCCCCCTGTAGATCAATTCCTTTTCCCTAACCTCAACTTATTTGGTAAGTAGGCCCATCGTGTCCTAACTGTTGTCCGCCTCTCTCAATCTCACAACCCTCTCTCTCATCTCGCTGTCTACTCACAAATCACAATCTTATAAATTAACCCTTGTCTCTATTCCACACAAAGAACCACGCCATTGGGAATGACACGGGACGCGGTGTCCACGCAAGTTGTGGGAATTAGGAATAAGGATGCTTTTGCTCATTAACTTGGCTGGAGCAGGCAAAGAAAAGAGATGCGTTGGATAATGCTACGCCTCAAATGAGCTTTGCTACGTAGACTCAAAATATGGGATCAATAAGGAGGACAAGTGAGGTGTCCCATTAATAATAGCTAACTTATTATCCAATAGGAGGTGGACACCTCACTTGTCCCCCCTATTGGTCTCATATCTCAAATCCTACTCGAAAAGTTAACTGGGTATTTAAATCTAATAAAAAGTATTTAATATTTATCTACAGAATTATGATTAAGGAAATGTAACTTACTGTGCCCAAACTACATTAAAGAGGATTGATGTCCCTACTTCCGTAAGATTTGTGTCCTCTATATTCACTTGACCATGCATTCTACCTATTGTATTAAAGAGTCTGCTCAACGATACACTTAATACTTTCTTCTTTATCGGCGTCGGAAATAGAGAAAAGTACAAAGAGAAAGGAGAAAAAATGGACTACATTATGCCAGTCTAGAGGCGGGCCAAGACCCATGAATAGCTAGCTCGGAACAATATTAAGACGAAGTGATGAGAGATGAGAGATGATACAATTTTTTTGCGCATTATTGCCATAGAACAGCATATGATGCGGTTACGCCATTGGATCTACTAGCTCTTATCTTTTTATTTATATATACTGATTTCTTACCATATATTTGGGATAAGCTTATTGCCCATTATTTGTGTCCTCTATATTCACTTGACATGTGACGCCTTTCGAGTCGCTCTCGCATGGTGTTGGCCAATGGGTTGCCGAGTGGAGTGTTTAGTAGTCGACTCAGCCGGGGGACGACACGTAACGCCTTTCAGGTCGTCGACATGTGACGCATTTCGAGTTATCGACATGTGACGCCTTTCGAGTCGTCCTCGCATGGTGTCGGCCAATGGGTTGCCGAGTGGAGTGTTTTTAGTAGTCGACTCAGCCGGGGGACGATACGTAACGTCTTTCAGGTCGTCGACATTTGACGCATTTCGAGTTGTCGACATGTGACTGTTGGATTTAATCTAATAAATCTAATTATGGGCACATATGATTAATCATTGTGTATTGCTATCATTTAGGATAACCCACTAAAGTGATCAATTAAGTTGGGTTAATGGGTATTTAAATAAATCATGTGGTTATATGTGCAGATACCGGGTTGTAATTGTGATTTGTTGAGGGGCCAAATTGCAAAAGTACAACACCTACAAATAAGGGGTTATAGTCCCTAACCTAGGGTTACAACATTCTCTAATTCTCTTCACCCCCATCTAGAGAGAGAAATTCGGATTTAGAGAAACCCTAAGGTTAGAAGATCATCAAAACCCAAATCAAGATTTCTACTATGGATTCAGGTATAAGCTTCCGCTCTTTTATATTTCTTTTAATCTCTTTGAATTAATCATGGCTATATGTTTTTAAGATCTCAAGTTTTAGATCTAACAAGTGGTATCAGAGCCACCTTGATTAATTCTTAGGGATTTAAGTTTTATTGGGTTTTTGATCTTAAATCTCTGGTTAAAGTTTCAGTTTTTTGTTCGGATGAACAGTAACGAAAGTTTTTGTTCGGATGAACAGCAAATTTTTTCGGATGAACAGTAAATTTTTTTCGGATGAACAGTAACTGAAAAAAATCGCCGTTGAACAGTAACTTTTTGGAATTTTTTAGATTTTTGGCGATTTTTTGGCTTGGATCTGGATCAAGAAAACTCGTTTTTTTTAGTCAGATCTGTTTTTTTTAATGGCGGCGGTTTCAGTTTGAAACCCTAAGGGTTCGTGCGATTAATCGTGGCGAAAATTAAGGAGGTGGTTACCTCAACTGAACCTCGCGTTCAACTCAGGTGAGCGTCAAGCTCAATTTTAACGAACCTCGCGTTCGTTCTAAGGTGAACCTCGTGTTCCACTCAGGTGAGCGTCAAGCTCAATTTTAACGAACCTCGCGTTCGTTCTAAGATGAACCTCGCGTTCCACTCAGGTGAGCGTCAAGCTCAATTTTAACGAACCTCGCGTTCGTTCTAAGGTGAGCCTCGCGCTCAATTCAAGTCGAACCTCGCGTTCATGTTTCAGACGAACCTCGCGTTCGTTCTTCAGATGAACCTCGCGTTCGTACTTCAGACGAACCTCGCGTTCGTACTTCAGTCGAACCTCGCGTTCGTACTTCAGCCGAACCTCGCGTTCGTACTTCAACCGAACCTCGCGTTCGTACTTCAGCCGAACCTCGCGTTCATTTTCAGTGAACCTTGCGTTCAACCTCTTAAACGAACCTCGCGTTCGTTCTCAAAAACGAACCTCGCGTTCGTTCTGTGTTCATATTTTAACGAACCTCGCGTTCGTTCTCAAGTTGAACCCTGCGTTCAGTTTCAGACGAACCTCGCGTTCGTGCTTAAGTGAGTCTCGTACTCAATACAGTCGAACCTCGCGTTCGAAGTCAAACGAACTTCGTGTTCACTATGGTTAAGCCTCAGCTTTAAATGGGTCCACTTTGGTATACTTAATTTATTCAATTAAGTTATGGGCCCTAATTAAGCTTGAGACCCCAATTAAGTTTTTTTGGAAATTCAGTTGATTTAAATTAAAACCTTTTAATTTAAATCTAATTTGGTTTTTAATCAATTATTTAATTCAAATATTATGATACTAAGGTTGTCTCTCACTCCAATTGTTTAATTAAAACAAGAAGTTGCCAAAGTAACCTCTCTTGTGTAGATTGTTCATGAGGAATGTGAGATGTTTGTGTGTATGCTTTCGTGTAAATATTTAATCGGCCCAAAGGAAGGTTAATATTTATTTAGACTGTATACACATCTGCGATGATAAGCGTGTGACAATTATAAGGTTTACATGTGAATAATGAATCGATCCAAAGATAGTTTCATTATTTGACATGAGTTATTGTTAATGTTTGATCATTGCAACAAGGTATCACTTACAAGTTAATATTACTGTCCAAAGACTTGATATTAATGTTGTGCCGGTATCTTGGATGGGGATTGTCATTATTTGAATTTTATTGATTATGGTTATTGATGTGAGTATTTTTGTTTTATTTCAGCTAATGCATCTGCTGCAACAATTTCTGCTAACATCAACTCAATTCCCATGCTAAATGGGACAAACTTCAAGGTTTGGAAAAAGAACATATTAATCGTTCTTGGCTGCATAGATCTTGACTATGCATTAAGAACTGAACAACCCCAACCTCTCAATACGGATAGCACTCCTGATGCAAAGAAGGAGCATGAGAAGTGGGAGCGTTCAAATCGCATGAGTCTTATGATCATTAAGCGTGGCGTTCCGGAAGCCTTCAGAGGCATAGAATCCGAAGGGATTACTAAGGCTAAAGATTTCCTTGCCGAAATTAAGAAGCATTTTGCGAAAAACGATAAGGTAGAAACAAGCACGCTTTTAGCTCGCTTGATTTCGATGAAGTATAAGGGGAAAGGAAATATCAGGGAGTACATTATGGAAATGTCTCATATTGCTTCAAAACTTAAGGCACTTAAACTCGATCTTTGTGATGAGTTATTAGTGCATCTGGTTCTGTTGTCTCTTCCTGCACAGTTTAATCAATTTAAGGTCAGTTATAACTGTCAAAAGGAGAAATGGACTCTAAATGAGCTCATTTCATACTGTGTGCAAGAAGAAGACAGGTTGAAGCAAGATAAGACAGAAAGTGCTCATTTGGCCTATGCCTCTAAGGATAAGGGCAAGAAAAGGAAGAATGATAAGGAAGCTGCTAAGGGTCCAGTTCAGAGGAAACAACATAAGGATAATCAGGGTTGTTTCTTCTGTAACAAACCTGGACACGTTAAGAAGGATTGTACAAAATATCACGCTTGGCGTGATAATAAGGGTACGTTCCTTATTTTGGTCTGTTCTGAGGTTAATTTAGCTTCAGTACCTAGAAACACTTGGTGGTTAGACTCTGGTGCTACTACTCACATAAGTGTTTCTATGCAGGGTTGCCTGAGCTACCGAAAGCCAAGTGATGTTGAAAGACACATCTTTGTGGGCGACGGTCAATCGGTAGATGTGGAAGCAATTGGGCATTTTAGGTTGCTATTAGGAACTGGTTCTTATTTGGATTTAAAAGATACTTTTGTAGTACCGTCTTTTAGACGAAATTTGATTTCAGTTTCTGTATTGGACAAATCAGATTATTCTTGTTCATTTGGAAACAATCAATTCAGTTTATCTTTTAATTCAAATGTTGTGGGAACTGGTTATTTAAGTACTTTGGACAACCTATATTTGCTTGATACAATTGCTTCTTATAATGAAACTTTGCATGCGGAATCGCGTGGTACTAAGCGTAAATTAAATAAGGAAAATTCGGCGTCATTATGGCATAAGCGCTTGGGTCATATCTCAAAAGGTAGAGTTGAGCGTCTTGCGTCTGATGGCATTTTGGATTCCCTTGATTTTTCGGACTTCGACATATGTGTTGAATGTATCAAGGGAAAACAGACCAAAGTTAAGAGATTAGGTGCCAACAGATCTTCGGATGTCTTAGAATTGATACATACTGATATTTGTGGGCCATTCCCTACGGAATCCTGGAATGGTCAACAATATTTTATATCATTCATAGACGATTACTCACGTTATGAGCACCTATATCTCATTCATGAAAAATCTGAGTCTCTGGACATGTTCAAAACCTATAAAGCTGAAGTTGAGAATCAACTCAACCGAAGAATTAAAACCGTTAGATCTGATCGTGGTGGTGAGTACTACGGCAGATATGATGGTTCAGGTGAACAACGTCCAGGACCATTTGCTAGATACCTAGAGGAATGCGGTATCGTCCCACAGTATACCATGCCGGGTTCACCTAGCATGAATGGTGTAGCTGAAAGACGAAACAGGACTCTTAAGGATATGGTAAGAAGTATGATTGCTCATTCTTCTTTACCAGAGTCACTCTGGGGAGAAGCACTTAAGACAGTAGCTTACATTCTGAATAGAGTACCAAGTAAAGCAGTTGCTAAAACACCTTATGAGCTTTGGACTGGTCGAAAGCCCAGTTTAAAACATTTACATATTTAGGGATGTCCAGCTGAGGCAAGGCCTTATAGGCCAAATGAAAAGAAATTGGACTCCAAAACAGTTAGCAGCTACTTTATTGGGTACTCTGAACGCTCTAGGGGCTATAAGTTTTATGATCCCACACTAAGGAATATTTTTGAGACGGGAACAGCAACATTCTTTGAGGATGTTGAGTCTGGGGGGAGAAATAAGGTTAGAGACATTGCTTTTGAGGAGGAATTGGCATCAGATCCAATCCATACAGTTACTTTTGACAATATTCAGGTTCCTATACCTGTTGTTGCTCAAGAAGTAAATCCGGAACCTCAAGATGACAATGTTGTACAACTCCCTGTTCCAGAAGAACAAACTCAACAACCTCAAGAACCAGTGCCATTAAGGAGATCCACGAGAGAAAGGAGAAATGCTATTCCGGATGATTATATTGTATTTCTCCAAGAACATGAGGAAAGTAGTGGAATGTTGGAAGATGATCCAATCAACTTCCTTCAGGCCATGAAAAGTTCTAACTCTCAACAGTGGATTGATGACATGAATGAAGAGTACAAGTCTATGCAAGACAATAAGGTTTGGGAACTTGTCCCATTACTAGAAGGTGCAAAACCAATTGGTTGTAAATGGATTTTTAAAACCAAGCGGGATGCAAACGGTAATGTGGAGAGGTATAAGGCACGTCTTGTGGCTAAAGGCTATACTCAAAAGGAAGGCATTGATTATACAGAGACTTTCTCTCCGGTTTTATCGAAAGACTCATTTAGAATAATCATGGCACTTGTTGCTCATTATGATCTTGAGTTACATCAGATGGATGTTAAGACTGTATTTCTCAATGGCGACATTGATGAGATGATTTATATGGTGCAACCAGAAAACTTTGTGTCGGGAGACCCAAAGAATATGGTCTGCAAATTAAGGAAATCCATCTATGGACTCAAGCAAGCTCCTCGTCAATGGTATCACAAGTTTCAACAAATAATTATCTCGTTCGGTTTTGAGATGAATATTGTTGATGACTGTGTATATCACAAGTTCAGTGGGAGTAAGTATATCTTTCTGGTTCTGTATGTCGATGACATATTGCTTGCCACTAATGATATAGGCATGTTGCACGAAACCAAGAGATTTCTATCAAAGAATTTTGAGATGAAAGATCTTGATGACGCCTCTTTTATATTAGGGATCCAGATACATCGAGATCGCTCTCGGGGTATTCTTGGATTATCATAAAAGAGCTATATCGATAAGGTACTTAAAATGTTTGGCATGCAAGACTGCAGACCAGGAGATATCCCTGTTGCTAAAGGAGACAAGTTTAGTCTCAATCAGTGCCCTAAAGGTAACCTTGAAATTCAGGAAATGCAGAAGATTCCTTATGCTTCGGCTGTAGGAAGTCTAATGTATGCTCAGGTATGTACGCGTCCGGATATTGCGTACATTATTGGGATGTTAGGCACATACTTAAGCAACCCTGGTATGGATCATTGGATAGCAGTCAAAAGGGTTATGAGGTATCTTCAGAAAACAAAAGGTTACATGCTCACATACAGAAAATCAGAAAATTTGAAGGTCATTGGGTATTCGGATTCTGATTTTGCTGGATACCAAGATAGCAGAAAGTCTACATCAGGCTATATTTATATGTTAGCGGGAGGAGCTATATCATGGAAAAGTGTCAAACAGACACTAGTAGCTTCCTCCACTATGGCAGCAGAGTTTGTAGCTTGCTATGAGGCATCCAATCAGGGAATATGGCTGCGAAATTTTGTCACGGGACTGCGCATTTTGAAAAATGTTGAAAGACCACTAAGGTTATATTGTGACAATAAATCTGCAGTAATGTATTCAAATAACAACAGGAACTCAATTAAGTCAAAACATATTGACATTAAGTTCCTGGTTGTGAAAAAGGGTACAGAGTGGACAGATATCCATAGAGCACATTGGGACAAACTCCATGATAGCTGATCCTCTTACTAAGGCATTGCCACCCAAGGTTTTTCATGAGCATACTGCTCATATGGGTGTGGTAATGTTTGAGGATATTATGATTTAGTGGGAGTTTGTAATTGTGGTGTTTTATGTTTAATTGTATTGTCTGATCAGAATAAAGTATTCAGTTAAGACACTCTGTTACATTATGTTTGGTTTTGACCTCATTAAGGAGGACCAGTTGAAAATAGACATGTACTGATCACATTGCATGTAATTTTCATGCTGCACATCCATGATTGATCTATGTCGTTTGATTGTATTGTTATATGTGACCATTGATGGGTCCAGTCATGATAAATGTGACGAAGGCCGTTTTGATCCTATATTGATATAGTCAATGGATGAGATTGTTCGGAAATACCTTTTCAGTGATAGTAATTTTTTGAGCTCATAAGGTTATACACAATTTAAGGAATCATATGGTGCCCAAGTGGAAGATTGTTGGATTTAATCTAATAAATCTAATTATGGGCACATATGATTAATCATTGTGTATTGCTATCATTCAGGATAACCCACTAAAGTGATCAATTAAGTTGAGTTAATGGGTATTTAAATAAATCATGGGGTTATATGTGCAGATACCGGGTTGTAATTGTGATTTGTTGAGGGACCAAATTACAAAAGTACAACACCTACAAATAAGGGGTTATGGTCCCTAACCTAGGGTTACAACATTCTCTAATTCTCTTCACCCCCATCTAGAGAGAGAAATTCGGATTTAGAGAAACCCTAAGGTTAGAAGATCATCAAAACCCAAATCAAGATTTCTACTATGGATTCAGGTATAAGCTTCCGCTCTTTTATATTTTTTTTAATCTCTTTGAATTAATCATGGCTATATGTTTTTAAGATCTCAAGTTTTAGATCTAACAGTGACGCCTTTCGAGTCGTCCTCGCATGGTGTCGGCCAATGGGTTGCTGAGTGGAGTGTTTAGTAGTCGACTCAGCCGGGGGACGACACGTAACGCCTTTCAGGTCGTCGACATGTGACGCATTTCGAGTTGTCGACATGTGACGCCTTTCGAGTCGTTGTCCTCGCAGGATGTCAGCGTGTCGAGTCGACCGGGCTAGGCTCCTGATTATCTTGAGATACCGACCCGATTATGCATAATGTGAGTCACTTGTCCGCTATTGATTAGAGATTACTTTTCATCACTAAAATGGCTATAACAGGAGCATTTCCCCCAAAAATTTATAATTTAAGGGATAATTTTGCAAATACAAAGATTTAGAGGATACTTTTGTAAATACACATGATGTAAGGGGTGTATATGCAAATAATCCTGAATTGAAATGCTGGCGTGCGCTGCGTGCGCAGAGGGTTAAACAATTAACCTAACCTTCAGCTCCCATTCCCTTTGCATACTTTAATGTACCATAGGCTAGATTAGATGGTTAATCTTGGCTTTTGTGTTGACATCTATCGGTACAAGTATAAGTAGTGCTCACATGATAATTATTAAACTATAAGGCTAAGCTATACACTAATCTAAGATCTAGGTTTGCATTGGGTTCTGGGTAAATAGTGCCCAGCTTTTCTGTCACCTTTATGTGGCAAAGACTCCCAGCGTCCTTCCATACTCTATTATAATAATTGCATGCTTAATTAATAGCTAGTAAAAAAAAAAAAAAAAAAGCTGCAGGCTGCACTCTGCTCTGTCTTTGGTGTACTTCGGTCAAGTACCCTCCAAATACTAGGTGATAAATCTTTGCTTTTCCGTATGATAGCTAATCCTAGATTAAAAGACTAATGGTGTATTAATTAATACCCATGTGCATTTCTCTGGTGATCTCCTATGCCTCACATAGAAACAGTGAACATTATTTGCTCCATCCAAAAAGTATGCATCGATATTTGGATAAATAGCATCATCCCATGTGTTTTTTTCCCCGTTTCTTCCCTGGAATGTACTGTTTTGCTTTGCTGGCCTCTTTCCTCTTATCGTAGGGGAATCACGAAGGAAAAGTATCAAGTTATTGTTACTTTTTTTTTTGTTAGTTTATGCGCCTAGATAAATAGATAGAGATAGAGAGAGCATCTAATAACTCTTGTCTATTGTATACTTAACTCATCAAAATTGTACACTCTTGATGGCTCTGTGACAAAACTAGAGATTAGCGCATTGGTTTAGTGATTCTCTTTGCTTGACGAATGGACACGAACCACGAGATTCATTTGCTGAGCGGACAGGATCCATGCATGAGGCGAATTTAGTTGCACATTGAAAAAAGAGAGTAGGATGGATAGATGATAAAATATGTTTAGATTTTATGGCTCGAATATGATTGATCCTTTTGAGTCAATTGGATCTAAGTAGATTAGCCTAGTCTATCTTTGGTATTAGGCCTTTCCAACCCTAAAAAAGCCCATGGTTCGATGAGCTTTTATTTGATACTCTATATGCTTTGAGATTCTATGTGATGCCCCAAGATTTAGTTACACATTGCATATTGAACTGATTGAATGATTTATAAAGTAAGTTTTAAGGAAACAAGTGCAACATTGACTAGTCAATTTTGATAATGGATTGAGCTAAACCACGTGTTGCACTCAATGAGTCCCAAAAACTTATATTGTGTTAAAGGGCTCATGGGCTCTGGGCGTGATAAATGGTATCATAGAAGTTAGCCAGCTAGAAATATAGAGCTAAGTGCTATGCGAGAATAATTGCTACATGGCGTGAGTGCAGTGAGAGTCATCTCTAGAAGTCCGTAAGAGCCACCTCTAGGGTCCATATTACCTAGTAACGATACTGGAACGAACCAACTGTCATGTCACAATGTGGAAGTCATGTAATTAAGGTGAAGTGATCGGATATTGAATTGATTAAGTGATTGAATGATTTATAATATAAGTCTAGGGAGTCAAGTACAGCATTGACTAGACAATTTTGACAATGGATTGAGCCAAACCACGTGTTGCAGTCAGTGAGTCCTAAGACTTATATCGCGTCAATGGGCTCGCAGGCCCAAGGCGCGAGCTTAAGGTGGAGTGCAAGTGACATTGTATTTGTTTCCAATTACTGGTGTAACTTGGTCTAGCAAGAGTTAAGGTTCTTTTGATGCACAGACATTTGCAGGAGGTATGACTTTGTTTGTCTTCGAAATGGTTGAGACTCTATCTCCATCAGTCATCTGTTATATATTATAGTTGGACTCAGCTGTGTTGAATAGCAGGTTCCTAATATGTTTTCTAATTTGTTTTGGTAACATGTTATTGGGATTCCTAATCTATTTTGGTAACATGATTTCAAATCTGTTTTGGTAACAAGTTATTAGGATTCCTAATCTATTTTGTTTTGTTTTAGAATTCCTAGTATGTTTTTGATTTTAGTATTTCTATATATATGGAACGGTTTAGGAAAAAAAGAGTTGAAAAGGGGTTTGTTTTGTGCACAGAAAAGAGAGTTTTCTGAGCAATTTGGCTAGAGTTTTGTTTGAGAGTTTTCAGAGGTTTGTTTGAGAGTTTTCAGAGGTTTGTTTGAGAGATTTTGAGTGAATTTGTAATCTCTATTTGTACTCTCCTTCTCTATTAGTGAAAACTCATCCCCTTCTTACCCCGTAGACGTAGGCAATTTACCGAACCATGTAAAATTCGTTTGTTTGTGTTCGTGCCGTTATTTTGTTTGTCTTTGGCCTTCTCTCTCAACGTTTTGTGTTAGCCATCGAAACCCCAACAAGTAATATCAGAGCAAAGCTACGCTTGAGATTAGGTGGAGGAGTAGATCGCTTTGGAAGCTCGTCTAGTGTTTCAATTAGTGATAAAAGTAGTATTTTTACTATTGTGGATCTTATCTTCCATCATGTGGGAGTGAGATCTTTCGGAGGCTCTTGTTAGGGTTTCAGTTTGGATCTATTTTCTTTCAGTTTATTCTGCATTGGCTTGTTGGTGTTTTGAGGAAGATAGCTAGGAAAGAAGATGTTGAGAATAGTACTTTTGGCGTAAAGACCATTCAAAGTTTGAATATCCACTCTATAAAGATAGATGTGGAGAAGTTTAATGGCACGAACAACTTTGACTTATGGAGATGTGAAGTTTTGGATGCGCTGAACTCACAAAATTTGGAAGACACTTTAGAGTTGGATGGCAAGCCGGATGACATTGAGAAAAATGTTTAAAAGAAGATGAATCAAACGGCGTGTGGTGTGATTAGGTCTTGTCTAACACAAGATTTAAAATATGATGTGATCAATGAGACTTCAACAAAGAAGATTTGAGAGATCCTGGAGGGTAAGTATTTAACAAAGAGTGTGAAAAACCGCTTGCATTTAAAGAGGAAGTTTTATCGCTTCCAATTGAAGAAGGTAAAACCTATTGGTGATCACATGAAGTACTACACGAAGCTTCTTATGGATTTGACGAATGTGGATGTTATGATTGAAGATGAAGACAATGCGTTGTTGTTGTTGAGTTTCTTGCTTGACGAGGAATATGAGACATTTGTTCTTACTCTTATTAATGAAAAAGCATCTCTTTCGTATAATGAGGTCATCGCTGCTCTTGTGAACTTGGAGATCGCAGTCTAGATGAGCACATCCTTATGTTGGTAGGAATAAATGTGCTTTTTACAAAGAAGATGGACATTAAAAATCTGAATGCCTAAAGTTGAAAGATCGAGCCGAGAAGAATAAGGGGAAAGCTATACAAGCTTCAGAAGTGAATGTTGCTAAGACTAATAGTGATAATTTAGATTCAGATTCTTCGGGCTACTCACGCCCTGTACTACCGTCAGTTTGTGATGCCGATTCTACGGAGTGGATGTTGGATTCGGGTGCTTCATACCATATTTGGCCTAGGAGGGATTGGTTCTCCAGCTTTGAGGAGTTAGAAAGAGGAGATGTCGTGCTCATGGGTAATGATCACAAATATCCTATTGTTGATATTGGAATAGTTCGGATCAGAATGTGTGATGGGGTGACTAGGGAGTTGAAGGAAGTGAGGTTCGTTTCATAGTTGTCGAAAAATATCATTTCACTTAGAGTTTTGGAAGCATTAGGTTATAGGGTGATCTTAGAGGAGGCATCTCTGAAGGTCACAATGGGGTCCATGATTGTAATGAAGGGTGTTAAAAAGAATAATTTGTACTATTTGATTAGGAACATAGTGTTAGGTGGAGTACTGATGACTTCTGATTCGGCTAGACTGTGACATTTGAGGAGGCTGGGACATTCGAGTGTTGATTCCGTGCGTGGATTGGAGAGAGGTGCTTTGACATGCAGATTGAAGTCCTGTGAACATGTTCATGCGAGCAAGAAGACCAAAGTGAAGTTTGATACCTCTATTCACCGAGCGAATGATCTTCTAGATGATGTTCACATAGACATTTGGGGGCCTTCCAAGGAGGTATCATTAGGAGGTAATATGTATTTGGTTTTATGTGTTGAAGATTGTTCTAAGCATTTGTGGGTTGTAACCAAGTCCCGTTTGAGTGAAGTCCTAGTAGTAAACAACAGGTGGAAGAAGTGTATAGGCAGAAAGGTAAATTTACTTAGTTCTGATTTTAATAGGAAGTACAAGAGGGATCCTTTTCTGTATTTGTGCCTAGCTCAAAGCAATTTGAGACACTTTATTGGAAAGGAAACATTGGGGCAACGAGATAAAATAACAAATTTGATGGGCTATTCCTTACTAGAGAAGAATCAGTGTTTGATGTCAAACAATAGTTTGCAAAGGAATTTTAGTGCTGAGGCTTTGACATATTGGAGCCATCTTATTTATAGGTTGTCGTCTGCCGCGGTTGGAGTATTTGGATCTGGTAGAGCTGCTTCTAATTTTGGGTTGCTTCAGATATTTGGATGCCCAGCATATTATCACATCGAGGATGTGAAGTTTGATCCGAGTGCACATTTGGATTTTGTTTGGTGGAAAATTGCAGTAAAAAGACAGTGAAAGAAAATTTGACTTGTATTCTCTTAAAATCGATTACAATTTGGATTCCGATTATAAAAGAGAGGAGAATGAATTTGATTCTCCCCTTTGTTTAAAACTGGGTTCTTCACGGTGGCGATGGAGTACCTCCCTCGAATGCTCGCGTCGAGTTTGCTCTCTGTTGACGATCCGAATGTCTTGATTCACTGGAACGTGATCTTCTCCTCACGATTCGACGCTGTGGAGAACTTGCGTGGCAAGTTTAAAAAATAACTCTTAACGAGTTAATAACTCAGAGTGAGTTTTAGAAGAACTTACAGAGCAAGTTTTGAACTCTGATCGAGTTGATAACTCTGAATGAGTTTGAAACTCTATGGAAGAGTTGATTTAATCGAAAGTCGGTTATAAGCCAAGGATGAAGAAGCTCCTGTTGTCGATCTCCAAAATCCCAGCCGAAGGATGAAGGCTCTTCTTTGCTGCCAAGCTTCAGATCCAAAAAGCCAGCCCCTCCGATCAACCAAGCCCGCTCTTGACTGAATCTCCCTCTGTTGATGAGACAAAATCTGATCCTTTAACTCAATTGAGTTTCTGATATTTATAGGGGGTTACGGGTGGTAACTGCCCCCTTAATCCGCTCCTGAGTGGGGCAGAAATCCCTCAAATCGTGGGGGAAAAACGGTTCCTGGAACTGTTCAGTTCGTGCTTTGAACGAGTCAAACGCCTAAATTGGTGTTCTGGACCTTAACTCTGCGTCTTAGAGTTGAGACGCAGAGTTGGGCGCTTGTTGGGAGTTGAAAACGCAAGGGCCGCTTGCGTTTCGAACCTTAACTCTGCGTCTTAGAGAGGAGACGCAGAGTTGAGTGCTCTCTGGGAGTTGAAACGCACAGGACGCGCTGTTTTAGAGACGAACTCTGCGTTTTAGGCTGAAAACGCAGAGTTGGGCCTGTTTTAGGCTGAAAACGCACAGGTCGTGCTGAGAGATGAACTCTGCGTTTTAGGCTGAAAACACAGAGTTTGGCCTGTTTTAGGCTGAAAACGCACAGATCGTGCTGTTTTAGAGATGAACTCTGCGTTTTAGGCTAAAAATGCAGAGTTTGGCCTGTTTTAGGCTGAAAATGCACAGTTGGGCCGTTTTAGAGATGAACTCTGTGTTTTAGGCTGAAAATGCAGAGTTGGGCCGTAACTCTGCGTTTTGATGTTATATCACAAGGATAACCTCTGCGTTTTGAGGTTATAACGCTGGTTCGACCTGTGCGTTTTGACTCTGTAATGCAGAGGCGAACCTTAGGCGGGCTTGGCGAGCTTTAGGCTAAGTCTAATGTTCTTACGAAGTCCGGTCTTACAGATGGACTTCAGAACATAACTTGCTACGAAGAATAGGTCATAACTTTCAAACCGTAAGTCGGAATTTGACGAATTATATATGAAAATTGGCTATCTTGACGAGACGGAGCCATCCGAACCCAACCGAAGGCTTCGGTTCGCTTCCTCCATTTTGCCAAATTCCTTACGGTTTGAGAGATATCTGCGTTCTAATATGAAGAGACCGTCGATTTGTAGTCTCTTTTGCTAGAGCGCCGCAAAGATCGTCACCTTGTAACCTTCGTCTTGGCTTCTTGAAAATATGAGAGTCGTCAGATTATAACTCCTGATGTTGATTGTGAAAGCTGTTGAATTGGGGCTTTCATTAGTCGTTGTGAAGATCGTCAGATTGTAACCTTCTACGTGAAAGTCTTCAAATTGTAGCCTTCTGGAAGTCGTCAGGTTGTAACTTCCATCATCGGTGTTTGATGGAGAATCAACTATCTATTGTGATTTTTAGACAGCCTACATGTTTCAAATGCATGTTTGGTTACCAGTTATGGGATTCCGATATTGTTCTAAACAGTATTGTCATATTTGACTCTCAGCAGATGTAGAGTGTTAGATAGATCATTGGGATATCACAGTGGTGGAGAGTGATGTTACTCCATGTTGGGTGGAGATTACTCTACGTACTCCAGATCATTCTGTATTATTTGGGATTCCAGCTGAGGTGATACATATTAGGGATCATATTGGTATTGATGCAAATAATGAGTTTGTTGATTCGAGTGCAGCTGATGAACACAGTTCGGATTTGGCTATGGCCGTTGGTTCACCTTAGGTGGAGGTGTTTGGTTCGTTTCACTTTGAGGCCAATGAGAGAGTTATCACCTGTAGATTTGTTGGTGATGATCGTGAATGATTGAGAATCCTTCTAGTTGATTGAGGGTCTTTGGAGGCCATTTGGTGAACTACGTGAGGCTTGATTTCTTGGGCAAGAGGATACATAGGTAGTCATTTTGATGCAGCCGGTTTGGTGAGTTGATACCGATATTTGGAGTTTGTTCATATTCTCATTTGGGTTCTCGACTTGTTATGGATTGAGTCCGTTATCGTGGATTTGTTCCACTTCGTACTGGACGCAACAAGTGAGACGTTTGGTTGGTATTGATGTCGGCTCAGTTTTGAAAAAATTTCGCCGATATGGATAATTGTTGGATAGCAGGTTCCTAATATATTTTCTAATTTGTTTTGGTAACAAATTATTGGGATTCCTAATCTGTTTCGATAGCAGGATTCCAAATCTGTTTTGGTAACAGGTTATTAGGATTTCTAATATGTTTTGTTTTTTGTTTTAGAATTCCTAATATA
Source organism: Asparagus kiusianus (assembly GCA_022839385.1). NCBI lineage: Eukaryota > Viridiplantae > Streptophyta > Magnoliopsida > Asparagales > Asparagaceae > Asparagus > Asparagus kiusianus. The sequence goes on from BQKN01066405.1 coordinate 28,088, forward strand.
TTTTTGGTTTTAGGATTTCTATATATATGGAACGGTTTAGAAAAAAAGAGTTGAAAAGGGGTTTGTTTTGTGCACAGAAAAGAAAGTTTTCTGAGCAATTTGGTTAGGGTTTTGTTTGAGAGTTTTGAGAGGTTTGTTTGAGAGATTTTGAGTGAATTTGTAATCTCTATTTGTACTCTCATTCTCTATTAGTGAAAACTTATCCCCGTGGACGTAGGCAACTTACCGAACCACGTAAAATTCGTTTGTTTGTATTCGTGCCGTTATTTTGCTTGTGTTTAGCCTTCTCTCTTAGCGTTTGTGTTAGCCCTCGCAACTCCGACAAGCTGTATGCGAGTGAAGGTGAAGATTTATAAAGAATGTCTCGCATCCATATAATTGAATGTAAGTTTAGTTAGAGATACTAGAAGGTGTTATTTTCTTAGCTAGGGTTCTTCTTTATTATAGATTTCCTTTTTATTTTGAATTCTTCTTTATTACAGGCTTTCCTTTCTTATTAGAATATTATTTTCATAGAGATTCTACACGATGCATACCCTCTTCTTCGAATCAATTAATGAGTAAATAGAAGAATTTTTTATTATCTCTATGTTTATTTCAAAATGGCATCGGAGAAATTAAGTTTTAAATCCTACAGATCTTTAATTTGTCTTAATCGCGAGGTTGCTAAGAAGGCTTTCTGCATCATCAACTGTATTGCCCTGTTTGGATGGAGGGTAGAGAGGGGGAGGGGAAGAGAAATACGGCTTTCAGCTTGTTTGAGAGTTTTTTTTAAGGAGGGTAGAGAGGAGGAAGGAAGGGAAAAGGAGGGTAAAATTGTTTGGTTTTCTTTCCCCCCCGATTTGGACGGTAGAGGAGGGTAAAGGGGTGTAATGACATTCTTACCCCCGTCAAAACAAATAAAAGGGCTGATGTGTTATTAGTATAAAGTCATTTATGTAAATTTAGATATATTTACTTCCTTTCACCTTCATTCACCTTACTCAACTCCCAAACAACATATTACAATTCTTTTCCCTTTCCTTTCCTTCTCTTCCCGTTGTTTACCTTTCCTTCTCTTCCCTTAGTAAACTCTCAAACACACCATATGTTTCTCCTCGACGGCTCCAACATATATCATCGATCTTAGCTACCTTCACCTTACTTTCAATGCCAACTTTTACATTTGGCAACCCCCGCTAGCTCTCCACCATCATCAAATTAATTTCATTATAGTCTTGCTAATTATGTTATCAACTGGCCTGATCTCTTGTCCATCGCCATTGTTCTGGGCTTCGACATCTCAAATCTTTGGCATTAATTTGTGTGCACGTACGCTCAGAGTTCTCGGACCTCAACTTACTCTTGAATAGTATCAACTTCCTTATCATATTATGGCGCACTGATCTTTTTATGTCGTCTATCGGCTATCGCTCATGAACCTTCTTTTTCTTTTTGTTGATTGTGACTTTGCGAGTATCTTTTATCTTGATGTCATCTGCGAAGCTGCTTAATTGTTCTGAGCATTATTTTCTCACCTCTATTAACTTGTCATTGATTGTCGATCGATATGATCGCTTTCGTTTCGATCCTACGTTTACGTTGACTTGATCTGGGCTATGCACAAGGTGCAAATTATTTAACTCTCTCCGATTGGGACAAGCTAAGCTTCACTAATCCCTGCTCTTCGGGCTAAGGATAAGTAGTTAAAGATACTATTTTCTTAATTAGTTGGAATTCTTATTGTTATATAAATTTCCTTCTTATATAGTATTCTTCTTTATATCTACGATTGATTCTTTGAATCAATTAGATTCAAATAGATTAACCTTGTTCATTGCGAGTATTGGGCCAATCCAAAGTAGATCAGAGATAGTTTCTCAAAAAGAATAGTATCCGGGAGTTTGTAAGTTACTGGTCCCTCAACGTATAGATAATTTGAAATATGAACTTTAAATGTTGATATATGATATAAGCCTATTAAATCCGTCTCCGTATCTAAAATACATCAGTTTAATATGTGATTAATTAGCTAACGGCCATTCATTTTTTCCTTTTTACAACCTAACTAGCGTTGTCTATTGCAACTGTGCTCTTAATAATCTTATTAGAACATCCGCACCGCGCATGCACGACTCTTTGAGCCAAAAAGGGACCGTGAAAAGTCCAAATCGCCCCCTTTCTCACTCTGATGCTTGGCTCAAACATCATACATCCTATGGGATGTTTTGGTAGGATTCGTACTCCTTTAATAGGAGATAACACAAAACCGGTTTATTTATCTTGATGGATACTTATGCTTGCTCGAGTTAGATTTCAACAAAACACAAACAATATGCCTAAACACCCTAATTAAATCAATGTACTAATTAATCTCTTTAATTTTGTAGAAATAGACATACCCACCGTGGACCCCATGCAAAAACCACACTGAAGACGTGGGCTGCAGACTTTTTTGACAGTATCGATGTATTTGAGAAACCAATTCACAAGGGAGCAACTTATAACACAGTGACAGGGAGAGAGAGAGAGAGAGAGAGAGAGTCTCCTTCCTTTCAATTGCCCTCACTTTTTTGAAGCAGAAAAAGCTCCTCTCCTTTCCCTTGATTCCTCACGTGTGATCTTAGCCTCCCAAAACCCCCCCTCCTCAAAATTTTGCATCCCCACCCTCAAATTAATGATTGCATCCTTTATTCACACGCTTAATCTCTTCAACTAGCCATGACACTGGAAACTCTTGCTTCTACCGCCCTCCCTGCTTTCGTGGTCTACGACACCATCTCTGCCTCCTCGGCCCAACATGTCGACATGGGCGCTGTGGCATTGGCGGGGTTCGCGCAGGAATCGACCGCGGTGGTCGGCGTCAGCGTCGAGGAATCAGGGCAGGCGACGAGAAGGAAGCGGAGGCGGAGGCAGAGGAGCTGCAAGAACAAGGAGGAGGCCGAGAGCCAAAGGATGACCCACATTGCTGTCGAGCGCAACCGCCGCCGGCTCATGAACGAGCACCTCGCCGTTCTCCGCTCGCTCATGCCCGAGTCCTACATACAAAGGGTTTGCTCGATCTCCTTGAATTTAAAATTCATTTCCAGGCTTTAATTTCCCCATCGGAAAAGGGAAAAAAAATGCGGAGAAATTAATTAAGCTGAACTCAACGTACGTATACTAATGCTGCAGGGCGACCAAGCCTCGGTGGTAGGGGGGGCAATTGATTTCGTCAAGGAACTTGAGCAGCATCTCCAATCTCTTGAGGTCCAAAAGAGAACACTCCAACAACAGAAGAAGAGAACCAAAGCTGAAGAATCTCTCAGCAGAGCCGCTGAGCCCGTTACTAGCACCAAGAACAGGGATGAAAATGAGCAGGCACCCTTTGGCCAGTTCTTTGCGTACCCTCAGTACACTTGGTGCCATAGCCCATCGGAGTACCCTCCCCCGATGCCGGATACTCCGTCGGCGGTGGCCGATATCGAGGTTACGGTGATCGAATCGCATGCGAATCTCCGAATTCTCACTCCTCGGCGGCCCCGGCAGCTTCTGAAGATGGTGGCTGGACTTCAAGCGCTTAGGCTCTCTGTGCTTCATCTCAATGTCACCACATTGGACTCCATGGTTCTCTACTCCATTAGCGTTAAGGTAAAAACGCTTATCTCATCTATCTATAGTTATATTTAGAGTAAACTGGAAATAATCCCCTCATTATAGCAGGCACTTATCTCTTCTTAATTAACTCGTTCACTAGCACTTAACAGCATTGGGGTTATGATCAGCTTAAAGCAGCGTGACACTTGCACACACTTTTCTTGCTATGGTTACCTTTTTTTTCCTTCCCTTTTTGTTTATGCATATTCTTTATTTATTTTCTCTAGTTAACAATTTCAGTGTATCTCTTTTGAGAAGGATAAATCGTATAATCTTTTCTTCCCCCATAAAAAAGGATTGATAAGTGTTAATATTCCAGTCGAGGGATGATAATTGCTATTAAAGTGGGGGGAAAAAGGAATATCTAATTTATACTTATACATGTGCATGTCATTGGTTTTATGGGTTTGCATGCAAGGTCTGCATTTAATGATGGGTATTAATTGAACTAGGATTTTATGTGCACACTTACCCATATGAGATTTATGTACTTAATTAGAAGTGCGGGTATGTTGTATGTGAGATTAGGAAACCGAATCAAATCAATGTTGTATTGAGAGTTGAGAAGTGTCAGATATTCCCTGCAAATTTCCCTGTTTCTGTTAGGCAAATGCGTTTTGGGAATCATCACGGGGTATATTTGTTTAAGAAATTAAGACATTGTTCTTGTGTTTCATTAAATTAATACAACCTTTGTAAAGATTTTGGGAAAGGTTGCGTTACCCAATGTCAGTCTGCAACCACAACAATAATTAAGCGAGCGACG
>BQKN01066405.1:72468-92177 GCA_022839385.1 Asparagus kiusianus
AAAGAACATTCTTGTAAGCAATTATCAATCAATAATAGTAAGTTTAAAAATACATAAATAGTATTTATATCTTTAAAATGCATAAATATATACTTCATGATTATAAAAATTTATCCCACGTTATTTTATCAAAATATCCTGCTTCACAAAATTGTTCCTAGTTATCCCACTAAAATATCCCACTAGCGAAACATTATTCCACTTTAACAATTATCCCATTTTGCATGAAAATGTCCCAATTGACTAACACCCCCTAAGTGTTAGAACTCATAGTAATAAAGAATATTTTATTATTTTTATAGATTATTATTCCAAATTTGTACATATCTATCTTATCTCTAGAAAATTGAAAGCTTTTGAATGCTTTAAGAGATATAACACAGAAGTTAAGAACTAACTTAGAAGGAAAATAAAAATTTTGAGAACTATAATAGAGGTGGAGAATAAAACTCAAAGAATTTGAGCGTTATGTATTCAATTGGAGTTAAACAGCATACAACAATGTCATATACAATACAACAATTTGGAGTTGCTGAAAGAAAGTATGGAACATTACTGAATGTAATTTGATGTATGTTTTCTTATCCGCTCTTTCCAAAAGATATTGGAGAGAATCATTGTTAATTGCAAACTACATTTAAATAAAATTCTTAGAATTCCCACCAAGTCGGTTGTATCCATATCTTATGAGTTATGGAATGAGAGAAAATATAATTTGAGTCATCTGAGGAAGTGAGGATCTATAGACCATGTTAGCATACTATACCAAATAGAGATAAGTTGGAGTTTAGAATATTAAAGTGTAGATTCATAGAGTACTTAGAAAAGTTAAAATGTTACAAGTTCTACAGTAAAGAAAAAGGGATCATTGAAAGCAGAGATGCTACAGTTTTAAAAAATCTAGAGGAAGAGGAACAAGTTCAAGAAGAAACATAACCTCTCTAAGTATAATAGATGATAATTATTAAAGTGTTATTCCTACAAATGATCCAGATAGTATGAATGAACCTAACCTTGAAGATGATGAGATACTGATGAAAAATGATGTACCTAATCAACCATTTGTAGCAAACAAATGGTCAAGAATACCTAATCAACCATTTGTAGCAAACAAATGGTCAAGAACACAAACTTCATGGATGGATGATTATTATTTGTATTCATGTGAGTCATCTTGTTTCTCGGTAGATACAAATATATAAGAAGTATATCCTTTAATCTTCTCTGATGCGATGAAATGGTGTGAACCAGCTTTATACCTACTAGAAGGCATGAGAGAAGAATTTGGTTATATAAAAAAGAACAATGTTTGGGAGTTATGTGATCTATCGAAAAATATAAAACCTATATGATGCAAATGGTTGCTTAAAAAGAAATAACATATTGATGAGTCTATTAATAAATTTAAAGCACATTTAGATTTATAACTAGAAGGCAGGAATAGACTTTCAAGAGACATATTCTCCTATAGCTAAATTTGCATTCATTAAAATTATTTTGGCTATTGTTGCATATCTTGATTTGAAGTTATTCCAAATAGATGTTAAAACAACATTCCTTAATGGAGAGTTAAAGAAAGTGATATGTATGCATTCATGATACAGTCACCAAACTTGGTTTTGTTCAGAAAAATTAAATAATTGTGTATATATCTTAAAAAGTAGGAGTAAGTTTACTATATTATCCTTATATGTGAATGATACATTGCTCATCGGGAATGACATTGAAATGTTGAACAAAACCAGGCAGATCTTAGTAAAAAGTTTGAGATGAACGACATAGGAGATGTATCTTATATTTTTAGAATTCAAATAATTTAAGATAAAAAGTCTAGAATGCTAAGTTTAAATCAAGAGAGATATTTAAGCTCAGTTCTTAAAAGGTTTACAATGGAAAATCCTAATCAGCACCAACTTTGTTGGTAATAAGAAAGAGATTGTGTAAAGAGAAAAGCCCTAGAGACGAGTGAAAGCCATTAAATGTTTCTTATGCTCAAGCAATTGGAAGTTTGATACATGCAATATTGTGCACCAAACCTGATTTAGTTTATATTGTAAGTATTGTTAGTTAATATCAAAGTAATCCGAGAACAACATATTAGGAAGCTGTTAAAAGGATTATGAAGTATATCAGAGGCACAATGACTCATAATTTGGTTTATTAAGCCAGTTCGTTTAACCTCCTTGGTTACTTTGATGCTAATTTTATACGTCATAAAGATGCTGAAAAGTCTACTTTGAGACACTTATTCATCTTTGGAAGAGAAGCCATTTCTTGGAGTTGCAAGAAATAAAGGTGTGTTGCTAGCTCCACACAATAAGCAAAATATGTACCTTGCAATTTGGTAACTATATATGACGTTTAAATAACATGTTTTTTGTTTGATTTACATCTCAATTTGATAGAAGGACCCGCTAGTATTTATTATGATAATAAGACATTGATTAGCCTGTTCAATATTAGTGCGAATAGCTTCAAAGAAAACATATTGAGATCTAATATCACTATATTCGAGATATTGTAGGAAAGAGAGAAGTTAAAGTGACTTACATCCTCACTATAGATGTGATTGCAATTCCGAAAAGTTATTGGGAGCGTATAGAGTTTTATTGCAAAACATTAAAGTTTTATTGGGGTTTAGAGTAATTTACCCAATAGAGAAACATAATTACTCTACCTTGCAAGCTCATTTTAAAAATTTCTTTATTTATGAAAAAGAAAAAAAAGGAAAAAAAATCCTCCTTAAATCGTTGTTTCATCTGTGTATTCAACTAAGGGCATGTTCGGTTGTTTTTCCTTCATTTTCCAAATGCATATTTCCTTTACTTTTTTGTGTTTCCTTCACTTTCATGAAAAATATTTCTTGTATTTGTTTCATCAAAAAACATGGGGTAAAAGTAATTTCCACCACTTTTTAGTTCAACTTGAAAAAAGAAGAAAGTAATTAACGTGCAAATAGATTCCCTCATTTTCTATTATTTGGTTCAAACGAAAATAAAACAAATCATCGTTGTGGTGACCATGGTGTGCACAGAGAGTGAAGTGGGGTGCGAACTGATCCCGGGGAAATAGTTTTTTGAAAGAGCAAGTGAGACGATAACTGTTTCAATAAACAAAATCTCTCAGGCATAGTCCATTAATTAATATGTTTGAAATATCTTTTAAAACAATGATAAAATCTCCAAATGATCAAAATTTTTTTTGAGATCGACTAATTTAAGATTAGAATAATCCCAAATGTCTAATCGATAATATGAACTGGACATTCAAATACAAATATACTTCACTTTGTCTTAATATGTAGATTCATATTATTAGAAAATAAAGAAAATAAACACACGTATTCATGGCCTATTGGGTGTGCTCATTGTGCATTCTTGGTACAAAATTATTCTTGACTTTTTTTATTTTATAATTGCAGTAGGGACACTGTGGCCATTTCATTGGCTGCAAATTATAGGCGCACAGCACGAGTATCTCAATGCACCCACTGGCCGGTGGCCACTGCACAAATCCCGACCTGAGAATCTGGTTTAATGATAAAATTTACTATTTTAACTCTAGAAAGTTAATAACTTATAAGCATTTGCATATTCTTCTAGAAAGTTAGGGCATGTTTGTTTCGTTTCCCCCAGAATCTAAAACCTACTTTTCTTCATTTTTTCACTTTCCCCCGTTTTCTTTAACTCATTTTTCTTCACTTTCTTCACTTTCGCCCAATAATATTGTGACAACTCATCTCATCACATCTAATTTCTTACTTTTAAAAATAAACTAAACACAAAAAATGAGTCACATCAATCAACTCATCTAATTCACCTCACCCAACTTTCCTTCATTTTCTACCATCTTTAAAAATTACTCACATCATCCAATAATATGGTGACAACTCATCACATCTCATTAAAATTTCCTTTCATCCATTTCCTCTAAAAAAACAATGAAATTGATTTTCCTAAGTATGGATCACATCATCCAATAATATAATGACAGGTCATTTTCTCTCATTTATTTTCTTAGTTTTAAGAATGAACCAAACACAAGAAATAACAAAAAATAAAGAAAATGAAGAAAAACATCAAAAATTACTCATCTCATCCAATAATATGGTGACAACTCATTTTCTCCCTCACTTTCTTTCCGAATTTTGACGAACCAAACATCAAAAAGTAGATAAAAACATCAAAATTTATTTTCTTTCCCCCACTTTCTGCAATTTTTTTGCGAAACAAACAGGACATTATAAGCATTTACATATTCTTTTACTATTTTAGTTCCCCTGGATATAAATCCTCATCAAATAAGAAGCTTCATTTATGCCCACTAATAACAATGATGACTATGAATTTCTTCTATTGCTATTAGAAATCCTATTATATATGAATATGTTCTTAACAGAATAAATACTAATTAACGAAATTTAATCATTTAAGGTTATTAAATCTAATGAAATTAGAAGCTAATTGGCCAATTGTGATCGTTATCCTCAATCGCTGTAATATGATTTACATTATCAAATTTAGCTATATTAGAAATTTTTTATTTTCAAATGTTAAAAATTCGTTTTTCATTTTACTAGCGACACTCATCGCTATCACTCGCTGTCGTAGTGGTACACGTGTCCCAAAACAAAAACTAAACCCTAAAGTTAAACCTTATCCCAACCCTAACCCAATAAATCCCTGTACTGATTGCGCGAGTGCACATGGGCACAACTTTCTCTTTAGCGTCCGTTTGGATAATGAAAGTATTGAAAATAATAAGTAGGTTATAAAATTAATTTTTAAAACTACGTAGTAGGAAATAGTAAAAATAATATTTTTTTTTGTTTCATATATTTTTAAAAGTAATGGAAGTAGAACTTCTTCCTCTTCATTTATTATTATTTTGTTTGGATAACATTTGAAAATATTATTAGGAAGTAATTAACATATGTTGCTTCCACAATTTCAAACAACGTCACGCTCTTTAATTTGATCTAGCACGTTACAACAAGTTTCATGCCGCTATGACCTCTCGCCACTTGAGAGCAAGAAGAATCATTTAACCACATAGTTTCAAAATAATTGTTTACCTCTTGGCTACGATGAGACTCTTGATGACCATAAATTCCTATGAATTTCCAATTTTCCTCCTCCCTCGCTCCTTTGATCGTAACATCAACATGATATTTGGACAAAAAATTAATAGACAAACCGTTCTCTTCATCCCTAAAGAAAAGCTGGCCGACGACCATCACAAATTACTAAAAATAATTGTTAAAATTAAGAGCAATTTTATCAATGAAAAGTTATTAGAAATAACCAATACAGAAAATATTAATAAAAAAATATTTATTTTCTAATTAATATGCATTTCAACTACTTCCGAGCTATTTCTGAGTATTAAGGATTGAAAAAATATTTTGGAAGTGAGGAAGGCACCTAGGCGCCACATAAACGTTTAAAGAAGTATTAAAAGTAAGTTTTTCAAAAAACCAAACATATTTTTTGTTTGGAAGTAGCAAAAGTAGTCTCTACTTTTTTATTTCAGGTACTTCATAATTACTTTCGTGCAAACAAACATTTCATCTAGAATTCTCAGCTGGAAATCGGTGCTTAAACATTTCAGTGACTGCTTCGCTTCATAGTGCCCGTGACATTATGACAACGTACCTTATCATATGATCCTAGACCTTTGTAAGTTAAGCTAACCATAATCAATCGACGCAAACTCAGATCAAAATAAACATTCAAGGCTTGATCGCCAATAGACCCCCCTTAATACTGCCCGACTGCGACTAGACTCCTATAGTTTTACTTTACTTGTGTATGAATACACCCCGTAGAATTGATCCAGATTTCTAAGAAATAAAAAGTTTTAGCAAAATAAGATTTCATTCTCCTCGATAGAACTGAGGGATCCATTCGGCTCCTCAAAATATTTTTTTACTTAGAATCTATCCGTCTGGAAAAACTATGCAGTGTCTATCTGGGACTGGAGGATCCTACACAAATCTATTCACAAATAATACAATATTTAATTATGAAGGCGGCCAAGCTGTGACAAAAACAATGCCGCCCGCCAAGAATCGATAAAAAAGGAGAGAGAGACTGGCAGAGGAAGCAGACCGATGCACTTCACCCCCTCTTTAATCAGCAAAGCGCCACGTTTTTGACGCGATTTCCCACACCAACCCCCAACCTGCCACGAACCCAATCGGATCAAATCCGCTCATCAAAACCCCCCTCGTGGACGTCTCTCCTTGGACCACCACCACGCCCACCATAATTGGGATCGCCAAAATTAGAAATAAAAGCATCAAATCTTATTCCATTTCTATATGTACACACATATTTCATCCGTACTCACTTATATACATTTTACAAGGCTCCCTATAATTAAACAGCCCCACTTCTGTTCTAAGTATACATAGCATCTCTCTTCATTTCACCCCCCCGCCCTTCTATACCCAGTAACTACCGCAAACAGCATAGGTTGTGCATAATTTTGGCCGAGTATAGGAGACTAGTACTCCAAGATGAGGCTACCAAAGGGAGCCCTGTGAGGGATCCCCTTCCTCCTCTTGGCGCTCCTGTAACTACTGACCGTCGTTGGTGGCGGGGTTGAGGGGCTGAAGCTCTGTATCACGTTGCTCTTCGCGCTGCCGTGGCTTGTGCTCGAGTAGGACTCTTCGGAGTGCGACGGCGACGCGAATGCCTTCTTCTTCTTAATGTTGTTGCTGATGTTGTCCTTTTTGTGGTTGGTTTTGTTGAAACCTTCAGAAGTGCCAACAATCTGCAGACAAATGAGGTTGTAATTAAGAGCTCAATTCAATAGCATTGTGAACTTGATTCGCAATTGTAAAAACCACACAAGTGTTTGTTTTACTGCAACCAATGATTCTGCCTACAACCTCAATGGTTACAGTTAACAATATGTCGAAACAAACACCTACAACAACAACAACGCCCGCTAAAACATTAAAATTTTGGGATAGAATTAAGCAAATGTAACTATGCCTGATACTTGAAAGTATCCAGTGTACCCCCATGCTTTAGAAAATTAATTTTTGACCCGAAATTGTCCTGAACTAACAGAGAGACAAGTGACCTGTCTCGTAATCGGTCCCATAAACTTTGGTTACAAAGTACTCTTTAACACCTAACATGGGGATCTGTGACAAGATGTTATTTGTTGACTGATATCTCTTTTATGTATCATTAATATATATTTTTTAATTATAACTAAACCCAAAGTTGGTTTCAACGACTGCAATTATCAGGCCCCCATTTGACACTTGCATTGTAATTACGGTTGCAGCGGACCGTCATCAGTGAATGGGAATTGTCAAATTACCTTGCAACCGAGGGAGCAGAAGCGGAAGGAGTCGAGGAGGCTCCGATCGCAGACCTCGCAGGTGTTGGTGACGCCCTTGCCCGGCCTCGGCTGCGGCCGCTCGTTGAGGAATACGACGCGGGCGCTGTTGATGATGTAGGTTTGGACGCCGGTGATGTCGAGCACCTTTTGGATCTCCGATACCCTTATCACGTCATGGTACGATGACCTCCTGATCTGCAACGATTAAAAAAAAAAGATTCAATGAGCCTAGTCAGCGTTATGATAAAGAAGAGGAAAGATTCCCCACGTTTTTATCAGGATTTGATGCGGAGACAACAAGAATATGCCGCTGAAATAGGCATTCGGGAAAGGAGAACTAGATTCCCAAATCTTATCAACAAAAATCAAAGAAAGAGGAAATGATAAAAGATTTAAATGAATGTAGAAAAAAAATTTGGTAACTATTAAGCACTCATCAGAGATTATGAAGTTCACCTCTCTATGGGGAGGAGGAAAAAAATATCCAGAAACAAATGAGAGCAAGAAAGTACAAGCTAATAAAATAGAAAGACTACTCGCAATACGCAACAAAAGGAAGTCAATGGCAAAACCTGAATGAAAAGCTAAGAAGAAGGAAATGCTAATTTGAACGCAATCAAAGGCTATTAAAGTTTTCATCTTTATACAGAAACAAACAACCTAGATTTTGAAATCCACAAACAAATCGATCCACAACATTTCTTTTTAAGGTAAAAAAATCAGCAAACCTGAATACTATTCATCAGAGAAAACAGAGGCAATCAGAATGCTTATCAGAAATCCTAATACAGACTGAAAGTCTTCATCTTTATGCAAGGATTACATACCCAAGCGAGACCCTACAAATCAAAAAACGAACAAGAGAAACACAATTCAAAATGCAAGAAAAGGGACTCAAGTCACTCAACTATCAAGCCCGAATAAAAAAAACCAATGAGAAACAAATGGTAACTGGGAATCCTATTAAACACCACAAAAATCTCATCTTCAAGCAAAGAAGAAGAATAATAAATAAATGAAGAGAAACCCAATTAAATACCAATCCAAACTGACAAAATGCCATAAAGATGAATTAAAAAAAAATCAAACCTGAATGGCTCTGTGATCTCGGTGATAAGCCAAACAGAGGGAGCAGAGAGCTCCATTCATACAATCCAAACAGTACATATTGCATTCGCTCTTATGCGAGTCAGCGTGAAACTTGCATTGAACGAAGAAGCTCGTCTTCAACAATGGCTTCAGCCATGGCGGCCAACGGTTATCCTCATCAGGCCCAACTCCTCCCTGTAACCAAAATCAACCCTCAATCTCAAAACCCAAAATAACAAATACCCATTTGAAGGAAAAAAACTAGTTCTAGCATCAGATTAATTGCTCACCATGACTCTTCTGTTCTTGAGTTTCAGCTCCTTGAATGGGGATTCTTGCTCGATCGCCAGCTTGAGAGAGATTTGAGAGAGAGAGACAGAGAGAGCTTTAGAGAGAGAAAGAGAGGGAAGTTGGGGGGAGAGAGAGAGAGGGTTGAAGAGTAGTGGGGGTCTGATGAGCTCGATCGTTCTTATCCTCACGAAGTCTCTGCTCCGAGCCTACATCCGAAGCCGAGCCTAAGATGCGTTGGTTGCAAGGAAACCTCCTTTTCTTTCCTATTTTTATTCTAGGCTAAATATCAGAAAACCCCCCTTACCTTTAGATAGTTATTATATAGACCTCCATTACTTTGAAAATAGCAGAAAACCCCCAGAAGTTTAGAGATTATAATAAAAAAACCCTTTAACTTTGGTTTTCTCATTAAGTCTCAAAGTCAAAGGGGTTTTCCCTATAAAATCTCAAAGTTAAATTGAAAATTTCTGATAATCTCTATAGTAACGAGGGTTTTTTATTTTGAAAGTTATTGGGGGTTATCCGGTTATGTGATCATACTCCAAAGTTAAAAATTATGTTATGATATTTAGCCTTTATTTTATCCTATTTCTATTCTAATATTATTTTAATTTCACACAACCCCTTTAAACTTTTGGTGTTTCCACAAGACCCCCTAAAATTTAGAGCCTCTCACAAAAGCCTCTTAAACTTGAACTTTTTGGGGTCCCTTACTATAATTTGCAAACAATTAAAATGTCATTGAGAAAAAAGCTTAAATTTTCTCATTTTTCATTTACATTTAATATATCCTTCCCCCAAATTTTGATCTTTTTTCTAAAAAAAACTTATATGTATTTGAAACTTAGATGTAAGGGGGTTTTATGACAAAAGTTTAAAGTTCAGGGGGTTTTGGTGATTCTCCAAAGTTTTTTTTGGGTGTTGGGGGTGGGGGGGTAATGTGAGATAATGAAAAGTTTGTCGGGTTATGTGAAAAATCCCCCGAGGGGTTGTGTGAATTACCACTGTTATTTACTACTCCCCATTTCTTTCCCTCCGTGTCATTTTCCATTCTCCTCCTTTTCTCCGTTTAAACATAAAATACGGCACAAAAGTATAAAAAATCCAAGTGCTTAATTGTCATTATGTTTAGTCATGTAGCCGCCCTAGGTTTTCTCACTCATTTACACCAGAACCATTAGGGAGCAATAAAGGATAAAAGTGAAGTCCTAATCACACGCCAATACCTTTATAACCACTTGCTAAACTTATCACATCCACATAAATTAGTTTATTTAGTTAGTGATCTCTAAGACCTTTGATTGAACTTTCTATATTTTTTGTGCCCACTTGTAGGGAAAAAGAAAATTTCATGTCTTTATCCTTATAATTACTCCCTTTGCATATTAGGTGCACCAGCATTTTTTTTTCTCAAGGATTAAAGGATTTATTTGTGTTTATCAAATTGCAAATACATGTAAAGCACAGAGGAAAGGAGCATTTTTGTACTATTCCCTCGTGGAGAAAGCATCCGTATCTTTCGAGGCTTCAATCGGAAATCCATAGGGAATGATAGTGGAGGAAGAAAGTTGTTAGTTGTCCCTCTCAATGTAGCATCCATCTCCTCTATGAATGAAGAGAGCACCTTTTTTTCCCCCTCCTAGAACTTTGCTTATAGTGTTTCCACTCTAGCGGAATGTACTTAAAGCTAAGTAAGATATATATATATGTAAGATTCATCTACTTAGTGAAGCACAATACAAATTCTCATTCGTTGATGGGCAAGTTCATTGGTGGCATTTAGTCATGTGAATTACATTCCCACTTAGGTGGAAAGCTCTATTCCCTTTTTCATAGTCTAGCTAATTAAGTACATGTTGTGAGGGTACAATTGGTATGAGCCAAAAGCAAATTCTATCAACTCCGCAACTATGAAAATTTCTTATTGCTGATGTCTTAAGGCTCAGCAGTGAGATTAGTAGATAATCCTTAAGTTCAACGAGATTTTGGGTCGAAATGGACGATGTGGGTCCCCCTATCCTCTTAGGCGACTGATCCCCTATTTTAAGATAAGAGAGCTACAAAATGGATATGTTAGAGGGACTGAGTTGGGTTCTCTGGTGACTCCTTCAACGATCAAGTCAGTATAGAGCTTGAGTGGAGAATCAATGAACTGAATAAGTTCTAAATATACAGATGATGAAATTAGTTAGCCAGAAGTGGCGTGCCTATGGCCTCGAGGGGGTCCTGAAGGCCTCCCTCTTATCAGTGGGTGATGAGCCCATATATACCCACCTGAGAGGGGTAGAAGCATAACTTTGGCTGAGTCTAGGTAGATAGGTGAATCAGCAGATAGCTTTACAGGTGTCGACTGTCTATGCGATGAGTCACCATTGATCTGACGTGATGGTGATTGAAGAGATGTGGAGGGTGATGAGTCATGGAGACTCATGGCCATAGCAATGATGGTGATGGACGGCTATTGGCATGGAGCTCGAGGACGAATGCCTCTCAATCTGGCTCTGCGAGTGGGATGACAAGTACCGCCTTTTTTATCATACTTGCAAGTTGTCGACCCCGCTTTGAGTGAATAGGGGTGATCGACTCGAGTGATGAGATCAGGTGAGAGCTTGTCTTAACATGGTTTGACTTGGGAACAGCTGAGTGCCCTGCCTACGTGAGCTGCCTCTGGCTGGGGTGAACTGATCAATGCTAATGCGTGCCGACTCCAAGAGGAGTTGCACTTGGCTAATTATTATCATAACATTGGTCACTTTCACTCGAACTTGAGGTAGCCAAGTCCGAGTGAAATAGGACTGTAGCTGGCCGATTCCCGAGATACATATATGAGGGGTTGATAAAGACTCTTTTCAGATGCAACATTATTGACGTCATTGAAGATCTTGAGCAGCCGCCGCCTCAAATCTTGTGTAGGGATTGCGGGCAAATTAAGATGAGGGGTGCTTCGATCCTTGAGCGGTCGCCTAACATTCTGGGAATGATCTCAGCCATTGGTTGGGAGATGAGTCAACCATTATGATCTTGTCACTTGTCGACCTTTCTGCCTATAAGTACGGCTGTCTTGATATGAGATTTTTTGCTATTCACAAAATCTCTTGAACTCTTCCACTAGGAAAGAACTCCGATTTTATTCGACATTTTCTTCGTGAACTCTCAGATCCGAATACATCTTCATACATTGCTCTGAATGAGGTCCGGATCAACCAACTATAGAAATTCCATTCGAAAGTGTCATTGTCGCTGTTGGAGAGTGTGTACGGCAAGTATGACATCCCTAGGACGTTTTCCCTAATAGTGTCAGTGCGTACGTAGGTGATGTACGATCATGACGATAGCATCACTCCAGTGTATCTCAAACACCTAGAGTATGGGTACCACTATATCTTTTCCTTCGCCATGTCTTTAGGACCTTAGGCATATCGCCATTGCAGATGAAGTCAAACTCCATCACCACTTTGGTGGTGTTCGTTGTTATCTGCTACTTGTTGGGAGTCAATCCGACCTTGAGGATTCTCACCTCGTTTGTGTGAAGGTGAACCAGCACGAGAGCCACTATTGCCTCCAAGTCCTGGGGGAAACAAGATTGTCTCCAACACTCCTGAGTCCAATAAGGACTAAAAGGAGAAGTCTGTATGGGTGTATGTGGATGACTCCATTTTGGTTTGCTCCAAATAGCCCAAGATCTAGAAGGATGTTCTAGCCCAAGATCTAGAAGGATGTTCTGAGGCTTGGGCTGCTGTCGAGTGACGAAAAGCGTTCAATCGATATGATAAAGGCTTACATCGGCTCTCGTTGGATTGAGAATCTCTTCAAAAACTTGGTCCTACATGTTGTCCGCATCTCCTCAGTTCCCCAAATTACAGATGCTAAGGCTCGCTCGGCCATGCTAATGCTGGGCACAAATGATACCAAGGTGGTGTCGATGGCCCCACCTACTTAGATGTGGGGAGGGCCCTTAACGAGGCTGAAGAAGCACATCCGTCCTGATCTGGCCCCTGAGGAGGTTGAGGGGGTCGAGGCCCATGTGATCGAGATAGCCGCTAGATTGGCCGAGTCGAGTGCTACTACGGCCCAGGCCGAGAGAGGTGAAAAGGAAAAGAGGCTAAATAAGTAGTTGATGTCCCAAAAAGATGGCTGAAGCTGCTATGGAGGTGACGCTTCCTTTACTGCTCAAGGGGATGTCGTAAGCTTGCCTCCGGTGGAGATTCCGCCTTCTCATGTAGTGGAGGATGTTACGACTACTGTCCCGGTCCCAAAAGCCAAAGTTGTCATCATTGCTAATAGGTCCCCCATCAGAGAAGAGGGGGCTCAAATCTATGTGGTTGAGGCTGAAGAGGCTGAGGCCCCAGTAAAGGGTGAGGTGGTCATTGATATGCCTGTTGAGTCGGCCCAGAAAAGAGCCAACCGCTGAGGGGTGGCCTTCTACTCAAGGGTTCGGGTGACTATAACTCTATCTCATCGATGAGCTCGAGGCGGAGAAGTGGGATAGGCTGAGGATGCTATTGACGGGATCTTCCAAAGTTTGTCCCCACTACGATAAGGAGCCTCCCTAGAAGTTCAAATATGAACCTAGGTGACATCTCGATAAGAGGGGGTTAGTTATGGAGTCACAACTCGCCCAAACTAGAGCTATCAAACAATTCTACCTCTATCGCGATGAAGTGATCCTCGAGGAGATGCAGGATGTCGGACTTCACTAGTGCTTGAAGGGCTACATGATCCGTGGAGCTCTGGCGGAATAGGAGCTGTTCGGCCGCTATGAGATAGTCCAAACCTTCTACCTCAGACTCCAAGATAATTAGAGGCCCAGAAGGTTGACCTCGAGGAGGCTCTTCTGGTGCTAGCTGACAAGGAGGATGAACTGACCATCTAGAGGAGAGGCGATGATAAATGGCACCATGAGGCGAAGATGCAGGAGAAGATGATGAATGGCTTGAAGACTTCAATTAGCAAGAAGTTGGCTGAGATCAACCAGCTCAAGGAGGACATCAGCCATCTCAGACACAAGTTCCAAGAGCAGAATGATAACATGAAATATCTATCCAAGGATGTTGAAGCCGAGAAGCGAGAGAGGAATAATGCCTATGAGCGAGGTCGATTGGATTGACTAGCTACCAAGAGCCTTCCGATCGAGCTGAATGTAGAGCAGATAGCTCACAAAAAGCTCAAGCAAGAGAGCACTCATGCTGTGCTGGAGGCCTAGTGACAGCGTGACTCGTCCCTCCCTGAGATCTAGGCACTGCAAGGATGCCTCGCTCATCTAGAGTCCGAGGCCAATCGGTTCGAGGTTGTTGAAGGCTATCACCACAATACTCTGGGAAAGGTGGGGGTGGCGGTAGCTTGCAAGGCTGGCTACGAGTATCTCTAGGCACAACTCTCGGCTGAACTTCGAAGCGATCCAAACTAGTTCCACTATCCTCCAAAGGTGACCAACTGTTTTAGCGTGCTTCAGGAGATAGAGAAGCAATGAGGGGGGCTCGCACTTGATGGCGGGAGTGGCGACGAGGATGGTGAAGAGTCGGCTGAGGAGGCAGGCGAGTGCTCGGCTCACGACAGGTGGATGAGTAAGCCAGGAGAGAAGAAAGGAAAGGAGGTCGATTCTGAGGTTTAGTCGAGTTCTTTGCCAATTTCTACTACCGTTGATCCACCTTTGGCTCATGTTCCTAGCTCTGGGGTTGATCCACTGTATCACTACCGAGTCCAATTCTAACTCCAACTCCTTGGGGATTACGTATCTTCTCTTTTTGTTGCTACCACTTTTGTATTGTAAATAGTTTTATATATGAGTAAAAAGATAATTTTGTCAATTTGAACTGTGTACATTTTAGATTGCATTCTTTTGTGTAAAGAGTTTGCAATATGCTTTGTTTGAGTACAAGTCCATTTTTGGGTTGAGGCGACTCGACTATGTGTATGGCGAGTGGGACAGCTCGATCTCGTACCTTCGGTTTAATCGCGATGACACCAAGGTCTTAGGTACGTGCCTTGGGCTTATAAAAATGATGACAAGGTCTTTTGTTGGAGTTGACCATGTTGATGACATGCCTTAGGTTTATCCCAAATAGGTACCAAGGTTTTATGCCTGTCTTGGGTTTTACTCATGAAAATGATACCAAGTTCTGATACGTGTGCCTTGCGTTTTACTCGTGAAAATGATACCAAGGTCTTTGTGCTGATGGTATATCTTGGTTTTACTCAAAAAAGTGATATCAATGTCTTTTGTCGAAGTAGGTCGAGTCAATGAAGGTCAAGCGTCGAAAACTGCATATAAGTACACAGCACAAAAATATCTCGTTTAAGAGAGTATCTTTAATTTTGATTACCTTGGAGAGTTGTCCGAAGGTATATATACTTTATGGCCAACTTGCCATCATAGCCTTATGTCGAAATCTCTTGACTGTCGTGGAGCTTAGATAGAAATGACAGCTTCTTAATTTGATGTTCAAATATAGGGGATTGTCCATCTGAAGTAATAAGGACGCCCCACAGTGGACGCCAGGTTTGATGTCCTGAGACTCAGCAGCGATATTAGTAGATAATCCCGAGTGAGCAATGGGGTTTGGGGTCAAAACGGATAATGTGGGTCCCCTCATCTGTTGGCCTTCTTGTTTTGATGATGTTTAACAAACAATTTACTTCTAATATTGTTTGTCTAGTGTTTGTATTTTCGTATTTATTCTAGGCAAACAACGAGTTGGAGGATTGATGGAATTGCGCATTTACGATCATATCCAATGGAGGTTGGCGGAATTATGGAGTAAAGCTATACAATTCAAGTTGAAGATCCAAAGTTCAAGCTTCATCCACAAGATTACCAAGTTGAGCAACAATGAAGATAAAGATCAAGCTTGGGTAATGTAGTTTAGGTTTTATATTATGTGTGTTTGTACTTTAAGCTCAATCATCTATACACACACATTTATTGGTTTCCATGTATATATATATAGTTATATATATACATATATGTTTTGGTTTGATAGTTTTCAAGTTTTACTATGAAACAATTAAATATAATTAGAAAACATATTTTTGTTTCATACTTACATGCATATATATGATTTCATCAATATTAATTTTATTCTGTTCAATGAAATCATGTTTTAGTGCATTAGATGTGTATTTTAATAAATACTATATTCATTGTTTATAGACTTCATAACAATAGTTTACATCTTTTTTTAAGTCTATAAAATTGTTTTGTATTGTTTCAAAATATGGTTAAGCTAAAATATCAAAACTCATATGTTCATATTTTCATGTTTTGGACTATTTTGTAAAATAATGATATTTTTTATTTGGGAGGTCCTTTTGAAAACCAGTTTTTATAGTATGTGTATTATCATGTCTACAATCATTCCCCAAAGTTTTATATTTTTTAAATTTTATTTGATATATTTAAATAAGGTTTTAAAATCAAAAAATCAACTTTCAAACCTGTATTTCATATGTCAGTTTACGGTCGACCGTCATGGTCGACCGCGCCTTTGTTTTTTCCTGCAGAGCCATCAACAACTTTCACGGTCAGCTCGAAAATTTCCACGGTCAACCGCCAAAGTTTCTAGAAATTTTCTAAGTTTTGAAAGTGGCTCGCGGTCGACCGTGAGATTTTCACGATCGACCGCCGTTCACTCCAATGACTATTTTTATACAGAATCTGATTTCTGACTCTGTGGGCTTTTTGGTCTTTTGTTTGAAGTTTTTGACTGAGGTTTTGGGAGGCTATAAATACCCCATTGATCTCAGTTCTCATGGCCATCTAAGAAATGTTTTAACAAAGTTTTAACAAGGGTTTAAATGTTGTTTAAGTTTGTTTAAGAAGCTTTTAAGTATTTGAGAGTTTGAGTTTGTGAAATCAATTTCACAAGAGCTTGAGGAGATCATCTATTGGTGTTTGAGCATCCAACTCTTCTCCTTCCACTCTTGATCTATTGAGAAGTTTTCTAAACTCAATCTAGCTTTATATTTTACATTGCTTGATTATCATTTTATTAAGCTAGTGTTCATATTGAGTTTAGTTGATTTTATTTTCTCTTTGTTTACATACACACAACCATTGAGCTTATTATATTTACATTCATAGTATAATTGGATTGTGTAACTTAGAGAGTGAGCTTATAATTCGTTCTCATCCATTGTAGAGAACAAGCACTTTGTATTGTGCTTATTGTGAGATTCACTTTGTAATACACTTGTACACCGAGAGAAGTGTGTGACGAGAGTCGGGGATCGTCCCAAGAGGAGTGACGTCGGTTGACGAACCTAGGGAGAGGTTGTATCCGAGCACTTGAGGGAGACACATCTAGTTCAACACTTGAAAGGGTGTAGAGTGGGATTACAAGAGTGTGTTAGTTATAGAGTTTTCGGTAAACTAGAAAACTGTATTGTGAGGTGTAAACGTTATTCGGGTAAACGTAGAAAACCCGGTTGTGATAGTGGAGATCTCCTCGAGGTAAGGAGCGGAGACGTAGGTCGTGGGGACCGAACTTCGTAATCATATCGTTTGTTTGTAATTGTAGTGACGCACTTAATTTTATGTTCATATCTTATATCGCCTTTGTTTATTGCTTGTTGATTATATTGCCCATTATTTAGTTTAGATTGTTTACCCTTGTGTTAATTATATTTCCTTGTATATATCTCATAGTATATCTCTTTGCTAGGATATTTACCTTTGTTTATATTGCTTATTCTTGCTTGTAACATATTGTATATCTCCCTTGCAAGAATAATTTGTTAATTAGTTTTAATTGG
Organism: Asparagus kiusianus; assembly: GCA_022839385.1. Lineage (NCBI taxonomy): Eukaryota > Viridiplantae > Streptophyta > Magnoliopsida > Asparagales > Asparagaceae > Asparagus > Asparagus kiusianus. The sequence goes on from BQKN01066405.1 coordinate 89,959, forward strand.
CATAAAATCGGATTAGATTAGCATAAGACCCTAATCACCCCATCTCTAGGGTCTAACATCATTCCCTTAGGCGACCGATCCCTTATTTTAAGGTAAGAAAGCTGCTAAATGAACACGTTAGAGGGTCGGAGTTGGGTTCTCTGGTGATTCCTCTGATGATCAAGTTCGTATGAGTCAATGCGGGTCCTCTCATCTCCTTAGACGGCTGATCCTCTGTATAGGATAAGAGAGCTGCAAAACAAGCACGTTAGAGGACCAAAGTTGTATTCTTCGGTGATTCCTCCGATGATCAAGTCAGTATAGAGCTTGAGTGGGGAACCAAATGAACTGAATAAATTCTCAATGTGCGGAGGGATTTAACCAAAAATGGCGTACCTGTGGCCCAAGGCAATAAACCCACATATACCTAGCTGAGAGGGGTAGAAGCGTAACTCCAACCGAGTCTAGGCAAATAGCTGAATCGGCATATAGCTTTACAGGTGTCGATTGCCTATGTGATAAGTCATCATTGAGCTGACGTAATGGTGATTGAAGAGGTATGGAGGGTGATGGGTCATGAAGACTTATGGCCTTAGTAATGATGGTGATGGACAGTTGTTGACGTGGAGTTCAATGATGAACCGCCTCTTTATCCGACTCTGCGAGCGGGACAACAAGTACCGCCTTTTTTCTCGGCCTCACAAGTTGGTGACCCCATTCTGAGTGAATGAGGGTGGTCGACTCGAGTGATGAGGTCGGGTGAGAGCTTGTCACGACTCGGCCTGGCTCGAGAAGGACCGAGTGCCCTGGCTACTCGAGCTGCCCCAGGCCTGGGTGAACTGATCAATGCTAATATGTGATACGTGTCGACTCCAAGAGGAGGATTTGCACTTGGCTAATTATTGCCGTAACACTTATTACTTACAAAGAATTTTATTTAAAAATCTGAAGCACGTCTCTCAAATGAGTGTATATCATATATGAAATGATAGATCTAGGATTTTGTCCTAATGACGACTTCATGTAACTTATCAATTCATAAAAAGTTAAGGCATTAGGTATAAATCGATAATTTTACAATCTTACTTTGCTTAGTGGTATTCGGTCATAATTCTAATGGTATAGCATAAGTGTTCAATGCAATTGAAAATAAAATAAAATATCTATAAAGTAGACAATCTAGCGGTCTCCAGTGACAACTCTATATGCTAGTAGTTTCACCGCTACAATTATCGATAATATCTTAGTTAACATGGGAAACACCTGTTCCTCAATCTTTAACCTTAAACAGAGGAAAACAGACCGTATGCTGCAGCTTCTTTTGCTTTAAAGAGCTACCATGATGGTTTCCATTTCCATTGATTTGAATCGGTAGGGTTATCAAAGCCCCCTCACCTCCACCATAAAAGCCCAATCTAACACATGCGTACCCCCATCATGCATTAACTTCCCTTTCTAATGTCACCCCAAATCTCAAGGGTAGATTGGTCATTCGCAAAAACCCCTAGAAAGGGCAAAAGGTCGGACTCAGCACCAACAAATGAACGCGAAGACTCGAGCGGGGCCGACGTAAGCGGGGTCCGTCGAATCTAGGAATTTTCTAGGCGATGTGGGATTATTAAAGAGGGCCGTGTCCCTTACTCCCTCTCTCGTTGCTTTGCGGATACGATGGCCCTAAAGATTAGCGAGAGCCCTATCCGCTTTACCTCTCGCCTCCAGAAAAAATAAAATATGTGTTTATGGGACTTAACTCCAAAATATTCCCGATTGGATGGATGCTACCGAGGACGATATATAGCTGAAAAGGAGTTAGCTTGTTGCGTTTGGTTGACACGTAGAAAGTTTGTGTCTTGTTGTGGCAACACCCTGTGTCGATTATGTAGCCGTGCCTATTTTTGCGATAAAAGAGAGGGCTAATTGCAAACAGATCCTCCTTATTAGTATCAGCTAATTGCGGAAACATCCTTCGGTAATTTTATTTATTACAAATAGACCCTTTGTAGGCTTACGTGTTGCGAATGGATCCCTTGAGTGAACTTTTTTTTTACTCTTAAAATAATTAAAATGTTTGAGGCGGATAGACCCTTTTATAATTCTATTGATAAGGATAGACACCTAATTATCTTTTTCTTATTACTTTCGAAAGAAACGAAAAAGTTTACTGCAGGTAATCTATTCGTAACAAGTAGAACTATATATATATATATAGAAATATGGAGAAACTTGGTACCAAGTTTTTT
>BQKN01066405.1:107177-135579 GCA_022839385.1 Asparagus kiusianus
ATATATATATATATATATATATATATAAATATATATATATATATGTGAATTATTAATAGTAGATAATCCCCTTGTGATGAATAACTATATAAACATAAAATATATGTGTTTATCAGTGTTTGGGAACCCAGCAGGTGTTTGCAAGTGAGAGAAAATTGAGTGAGTTGGCGATCAGCAGGTAAAATACCACCGGCAGGCATTTTTGTGCTGATCGGTCGACCGACGCGGTCGACCGGCGCGGTCGACCGATCAGCGATCAGAGAGTTTTATTACAGGTTTGGGTTCGGGTTTTGGTAATTGGGTTTTTTGGGTTTCGGGTCGGGTTGGGGAGTTGGTATTTATACCAACTCAACCCATCAACCCAGGAGAGATCTCCTCAGCCCCAAACGTAAACCCTAGCCCCCTTTTCCTCTTCCTCCTCAAAACCCTAATCTGGACCTGGTGTTTTTGGGGAAAATCTGGAGGAGCTGCTTGGGAGTTTACAGCTCAGGTAGAAGGAGATCCTCAGCGGGAGATTTAGCAGCAACCAAGGCGAGTATCATCTCGCCCAACCCCTCACCCCTGTTCATTTCTGTTTATTTCGATTTTGTTGGTTTTTATGAGTTTTTGATAAGCCAAAGAGGTATTTTCATATACAATCGAGATCTTTACATTAGATATTACAAGAATCGAGTTTCCAGTGTTCAAAAGCTCACCAGTGTTCTGTTAACGAAGATTTAGATCTAAAAATTTTCCTAAACAAGAGTAATTTATTCCTACGGGCTTTTAAAACGTTTTTGTTTTTGTTCCCCAAGATTTGTGTATATCAAAAGGCAGATCTTGAACTTGGGTTTAGTTGTGTAACCCTTGTTATATCAGATCATCAAATTTTTGTTCCAGGTTTGATAGCTGACAGAAAACCCAGGATTTGGGTTCTGTCGCTCGGCGGTCGACCGACGCGGTCGACCGCTGAGCTCGAGTCAAGGATCCGGTCGACCGCGACTGGATTTCGGTCGACCGAAGCATTTTTCGGTCGATCGCGATTTGAATTCGGTCGACCGCGTAATTTTTCGGTCGACCGTCCTGATTTGTAGCAGAGTTCGGTCGACCGGATCGGTCGACCGCCGGCCCTCTGTTTGCATATTTTCAGTTTTGATGCTTTTGGGTATTTTTGCTCCCATTCGGGGGTTTATCTGGATAATCTGACCTGGTTATTATTTCCACTATGTGTCCCTGCATGATAGATGACCTGAGGGTATAAATTTGAGACATATACACTGTTTTGGTTATGATGTTGATGATTAGATTCTACTACAAGTATCGTAGCGATCTTTTACCACTTCTACAGTCCTCGTGTTGGACTATAATCCATAAGAAGTCCTCGTGTTGGACTATAATCCCTCTCAGTCCTCGTGTTGGACAATTGACACTTATACCATGAGTTTGGAAAACTTCGGTAGTTAGTTCTCGTATCGGACATGATTCTTAACCCTGCATGTGATTTTTGTACCACGCATTACAACATACTGATTATGTAGACTTGGTATGACACTTATGAAGGTTTTGACACAATATTCATGTAATAAATATTGTGATATTCATGTTGACTATGTTACAGCACTGTAATTATGCTCTGGTGTTTGTTGAGTTTCTTTTATCATTGTTATTGTTCTAGAACTTTGGGTTTGGTATTTAGGAGTTTACAATTTGAGATGTAAGGTATATACATGAGGGTTTCCTTGTTTGGATTATTTCGCTCGACGTACCTATTCTCGTGTTGTAAATCCTTAAATACTAAAACCCTTATTTTGTAAGATCAATGAGTGTAGATCTATATATATATTATCTGTATTTTCATAAACAACGAGCCCATTTCCCTTGGGGTTGGTTGTGATGTTACTCGCTAGCGCTTTGACGCTCGTTGTCCCTCCCCCTTTCAGGTCACGAGCCAGGAGCACGGAGTGTCGCAGGTTGACAGCGGATCACTTTAGTGTTCAGCTTTACATTTTAGCTATGTATTAAGTATCTTGGACTCCACTGTAGTAGATGATTAGACATTGAGAACTATTTCATAGAAGTTGTAAAGGCTGTGTGCCTTATTTCCTTTTTGGTCAGATATTTGTACTTGAGACTTGTTTTGTACCCCAGTTTATCTATTCTGACATTGTTTATGTATTCCCATCTGTTGGATGATGAGACATCTATTTGATCATTCAGATTTCATCAGTTATTCGAGTATTATCTTTTACTTGCTTTTGTACCTACACTTGTGATTGATTCTGCTAGATAGATGTTAATTGTGATGGTGAAACATGTTATTGCACGGTGTGGTGCATGGCAGGTTTGACATTCTTGGTTTCACCTTGGACTGCAGCCTTGTGTGAACCCAGGGGCGTCACAGGTCAGACCCGCGATGCAAAAACCGAACGCTGAGATCACACCCGTGTTCCAAATTCAACATACAAGGGTGAGACCCACGTCTCAAGTTCAAAATACAGGGTCCACCCCCACATTCGAGAAGCAGGATTATGGCGCATACCTTCACACAGGTCCTATATGGAAAATCCCTTCAACCAAGATGCCTTCGAAGCGAGTGCAGAGAACAAATCCTTTACCACAGGGAATCAACAGCTCCAAGATCAGAGTTGAGATCCAAAGTATTCCGAAAATTCGGCCCAGTCAACCGCGAACTTTCGAAAACTTTGGAGGGGGTTTTGTAGGCTTTCTAAAAATCAAAATAGATAGTTGACCCCCCGTCAAATACCAATGATGGAAGTTACAATCTGACGACTTCCAGAAGGCTATAATTTAAAAACTTTTACTTATATCGATGAAGGTTACAATCTGACGATCTTCACAACAACTGATGAAAGCTCTAATCAACAGCCTTCACAATCAACATCGGGAGTTACAATCTGACGACTCTCATATTTTTAAGGAGCCAAGATGAAGATTACAAGATAATAGTCTTTGCAACGCTCTGCAGAAGAAGCTATAAGTCATTGGCTCCTTCTAAAACACGGAATTCATCTTCGCGTTTTAATTCCTGAAATGTAGGCGACCCCCGTGTTTCCAAGCTTCAACAAGCAAAACAGGAGCGACCCTCGCGTTTCCAACCTTCAAACTCCAAAACGCGAGCGGTCCTCGTGTTTTTCAACACCCAACGAGTACCCAACTCCGCGTATCCATTCTAAAACACGGAGTTAGGGTCCTGAACGTTAACGTGGGTGTTTGACTCGTTCAAACACGAGCTGAACGGTTGCAGGAACTGTTTTCCCTCCACGATTTGAGGGATTTCCGCCCCACTTTGGAGCGGATTAAGGGGGCGGTTACACCCCTCTCAACCTCATTATGGAGAGAATTAAGGGGGCGGTTACACCCCTTAATTTCCTACAAATATGTGTAAACTCAACTGAGTTCGGGCTGGCTTTTGGGATCTGGGAGTTGGCAGCAAGGTTAGAACTTCTTGGCTCGGATTAACCCTGGAGCTTGGCAGCAAAGAGAGAATCTTTGGAGCATTCTCGGATCTGGAGATCGGCCACCGAAGCTTTCTTCTGACCTTGGTTTATTAACCGATTTTTGGTTCAAATCAACTCTTTTATAGAGTTCTTCAAAACTCGTTCAGAGTTCTAAAACTTGCTTTGCAAGTTCTCCACAACGTCAAATCGTGAGGAGAAGACCACGTTCTAGTGAATCAAGACATTCCGATCGTCAACGGAGAGCAAACTCGACGCGAGCATTCGAGGGAGGCACTCCATCGCCACCGTGAAGAACCCGATTTTAAACAAAGGGGAGAATCAAATTCATTCTCCTCTCTTTTGTAATCGGAATCCAAATTGTAATTGATTTTGAGAGAATACAAGTCTATTTTCTTTCACTGTCTTTTTACTACAAATTTTTCCACAAACAAACATGGTATCAGAGCTTGGTTTAGGGTTTCCCAAATAATAAAAAATTTCCAAATAAATAAAAATTTCCCTTTTAAGTCACCAATCTCAGTCGTCGTAGGAGATCTCGGCTGCTGCCACTCACCTGAGATCTCAGTCGTCGCAGGTGAACTCGGTCACTACCACTGTCGACGAGTCTGCAGCTACCACTATCGTAGATCTCGGTGGAGATCTGCTCAATCCCGTAATCTCCGTCGTTAGAGATCTAATTGGCCATCCGATCTCTGTCCCCAAATTGTCGCCACGATTTTCTACATGATCTCCGCTAATTGAGAGCAATTTAATTAGAGATTTTGTTGAGATTTATATAATCTTATATATATATATATCTATCGGGTTCTATTTTAAACCTTTGGGTTCCATTCATACCTTCGGGTTCCATTCTAACCTTTGGGTTCTATTTTAAACTTTCGGGTTCCATTCTAACCTTCGGATTTTTTCGTTCAAAGATTATTATCTTAAACTTTGGTTTGCTGTTATGGCTTCTTCAGAGAAAATTCTCAAACCACCCCTGCCCCTCAATGATCAAAGTGATTGGGCATGATAGTCCACCATTGTCACCAATACCTTGCGTGACGCTGATCTGCTTGATCATCTCATCAGTACGGGAATAGCTCCACTGTCCATCAGAACTATTGCTTCATCTAGTACTGTTATATTTGGTAGTGGTGATGTCAATCTTCAGACCGCTCATGCTCTCTATGTCAAGGAGAGTTTGGACTGACAGTTGTAAGAATTTGTCATGGATTATCTCACTCGCTGTGTTGGCTCCGGTCTCACTGTCGAAATTGGTTCGCTTCCCTCTGCTCAGGCCATGTAGACTCATCTCACTGAGCGTTTCACTGAGTATTATGGTGCATGGGAGGTATATCTTCTGCAACGCGTTACTCTACAATACAAATGTAGTTCCTCTCTGTAGTCTTATTTTGGACAAATACAAGCTTTTTCGACAGAATTACGTTCCATGCTTCCTAGACGTGATTCCACATATGAAGACTAGCTAGCCTGGTACGAGCGGCATGAGGTGCATTAACTGTTTCAGTCCCTTTCTAAATATTCAACTATGGCTGATCAACTACTTTATCAGCTTTAATTTCTGACTTTTGCCTCAGTTGTGAGAGCTCTCACTGCTTATGAGACCCGACAAATGACAACAAAACTCAATTTGTCAACAGACACTTCTAGATCTTCACTCGAGACTGCTCTGTCTATACTTATCACTGCTCCTATTATAAATCATACTTCTCAACATGCTCCCTCTCCACAGGCTCGATCTAAGCTCTCTTATAAATATTGCAAGAAGGAAGGACACCGCATTGAGACATACTTCAAGCTTCATCCTAAGTTACATTCCTCAGGTACTGGTTGTGGTCAGCGACCCCCTCAGTCTCAACCCTCTCGTACACTAGGATTGTTGGCCAATGCTATACCTTCTACCACTTCAGACTCTACTATTCTAGCTATTGAAGGTCTTAACCGTCAACTTGATGCTTTTCAGCATATAACCTTTACATCTATTGTACAACTCTCTGGTATGCATTTTGCTGGTTCTTCAGCTAACCCTTCGGTCTATGGTATGATTAATCTCTGGATTTTTAACTTTGACTGTTCCTTTCATATGACTTGTAATGCCTCACTTTTATCATCTGACTTCACTTCATCTTATCTTCCCCCTATCTACACAACCACTAGACAACTATTGTCTATCACTCAGTATGGTTCTATTACCCCCATAAAATGATCCATCTGGTCATCTAACACTTAGTCTCGTCTATGTGGCTCCTCAATTGTGCTTGAATTTAATTTCTATTAGCTCTTTATGTATGGATGGCATGCTACTCTCATTTTCTTCTGATACTTGCCTTGTGCATGATCCACAGATGGGCAAGATGGTTGGGCGGGTCATAGGAGGCACAAGCTGTATTTTCTAGAATATCTTCACCTTCTAAAGTCCATACGTCCACATTCTCTTATTGCTTTTGTTTGTTCGTCAAAACCCTCTACCTCGCTTCCTGCCAATTTGTGGCATAGACGACTTGGTCATGTGTCTAATAAAAGGCTGGAGAGTCTTATTCAGTCTGGAATACTTGGTCCTGTATCATCTAGTTCTAGTATTGAATTATATACTGGTTGTAAATTGGCTAAATTCACTACATCACTTTTTAAAATGAGTACATCGGTATCCACTTCCTTATTTGATTTAGTACATTCTGATATTTGGGGGTCAGCTCCTCTTTCTTATTCATCTGGCTATTTATATAATGTTAGTTTTATCGATAATTTCTCTTGTTTTACATGGGTTTATCTACTTAAGAATCGCTCTGATGTACTTACTGCTTATCAAGCCTTTACTGCTATGATCTTCACTCAATGACAATCTCATATTAAAGTTTTTCGTTCTGACTATGCCAAAGAGTACATATCCTCTACCATACGCTCTATCATGTCCTCTTATGGTACTATCTTTCAACAGACATGTCCCTTGTAGGCTGTCTAAAAATCATAATAGATAGCTGATTCTCCATCAAACACCGATGATGGAAGTTACAATCTGACGACTTCTAAAAGGGTACAATTTGAAGACTTTCACGTAGATCGCTGAAGGTTACAATCTGACGATCTTCACGATAACTGAAGAAAGCTCTAATCAACAGCCTTTATAATCAACATCAGGAGTTACAATCTGACGACTCTCACATATCAAAGAGCAAAAGTAAAGATTACAAAATGACGATCTTTGCAACGTTCTGACAGAAAGAGACTACAAATCAACGGTCTCTTCAAATTAAGACGCGGAAGTCCTCCCCACGTACCAGCATCAAGACACAGCTCAAACCTGGCCACAAACACAGCTCACAACGCTGCAAACGCAGCTTAGATCCCGCTGCCAACGCATCTTATATTCGACCGCAAACACAGCCTCCGAAAGCTGCCAACGCAGCTTCCAAATCGCTGCAAACGCAGCTCAAATACAGCTGCCAACGCTACAAACATAGCTTCCAAATCGCTGCAAACGCAGCTCAGATCCAGCTACTACCGCTACCAACGCAGCTTCCAGACGCTGCGTCAGAGCTTCCAGACACTGCATTCAAGCTTCCAGACACTGCGTTCAAGCTTTCAGACACTGCGTTCGAATGCAGAATTCATGCTAGAACGTGGATTTTGTGTTTGACTCATTCAAATATGAGCTGAACGGTTTTAAAACCGTTTCCCACGATCTGAGGGGATCACAACTCCACTCAGGAGTGATTTAAGGGGCGGTTACATCCCATTAGCCCTACTTAGGAGCGAATTAAGGGGGCGGTTATACCCCTTAATCCCCTATAAATAACTAAGAAATCAGCTTAGTTCGGGGGCTGGATCCTGATCCTTGATCTTCGAGGCTGGATCCTGATCCTTGATCTTCGGGGCTGGCTTTTAGATCCTTCTCCTTGGCAGAAAAGAAGAGATCTTTGGCTTGTTTAACCAATTACGGTTAAAATCAATCAACTCATCAAGAGTTCTAAAACTTGCCACGCAAGTTCTCCACAACGTCAAATCGTGAGGAGAAGACCACGTTCCAGTGAATCAAGACGTTCGAATCGTCAACGGAGAGAAAACTCAACGCGAGCATTCGAGGGAGGCACTCCATCGCCACCGTGAAGAACCCAGAATTAAACAAAGGGGAGGATCTCTGTCGATCCTCTTCTCTTTTGTAATCAGGAAATCCAATTATAACTGAGATTAAAGGAATACAAATCAATTTTTCTTCATTTCGTTTTACTGCAAAATTTTCCACCAAACAAAAGATGGCGACTCCGCTGGGGACAAGCTTCTCTGATGAAGAAGTGGTGGCGCAATCCGACGTTCATCTCATTGGAACAACCATCGAAACTCTTATTGTTGAGTTTGATCAAGCCAAGTATGAGGAAGCCCTTTCCTCTGGATCCCTTAGCCCCAAGGCTATGCGCAAGATCCGCAAAGTCTCCAAGAAGACTAAAGCTCCAACTGTTGCTCCTATGCCAAAGAAAGACCTATCCTTTGGGCCAGACTACTTGGACAGCCCCTCCTCTGATGGAGTGGGCTCAGCTTCAGTCAAACCCGCGCTAAGATGACGGGTATCGGGTCGCAAAAGGCCTATTGAGGCGACAAATTTAATCAACACAGATGGTGACATCACTACAAAGGTCTTGAAGCAGGCTAAGAAGAACGCCGCTCGACGGAGGAGGAGATCCTTACGACGAGCACATCTCCGAGAATGCCGATCCTCAAGTCAACACGAGCTTCGTGTTTGTGAGCCTAAACGCGACCATGTGCTCTGCATTTCTGCTTCAGAACGCAAGCCTCACGTCTATAAGCCCAAACATAGGCTCTGTGTGAATAAGACTAAACGCAGATCTTAGGATCGCGTTTCACCAGCTAAACCTGGAGCTCAGGCATGCGTTCGGGCAACCAAATTCAATACAGAACCTGGTGTATACCGTGGAGTTTCGAAGCACTGCCTCGAACCCCGCCGGGGGGTATTCCATCCCCCCGGACCCCCCCGGCCAGGGGTACACCGCCCTTTGGACCCCCGGCTCACTGACCGGACAGCGAGACCCCCGAATACTCTGTGTAGCGCGATTAAATCGAGGAGCGGATATAAAAAGTCCATGGATTTAAGGCATCTCAACCAGATCCATGTTCACCAAGAGCCAGTCCTGTCCAATCATGGACTGGGAGTTCTAACTCAAACCTCACAATCAGTGAGTAATTCTTCTCGAGTCTTTGCAATAGATTTGAGAGTATTCATTTTAAGAGAAAGACCGATGCAACAAGTCATTCCTACGGTCCTCTCAGGATGTCAATGCTGCTTATATGCGGCCAAACCGTTCGACCAATTTACGAACATTGCTTTGCCCAACCAACGACGACGTTCTTACAGGAAGAAGTCTCTAGAGACCAAATATCCTGGGGTCACTATCAATGTGATCGGCAGAGGGAAAGCCTCAGGTCCTAGTTCCAATGACTCTGAGACAAGTCGTTCACCGACCATCAGAGAAATCGCTAACGGGTTTGAAAGAATCTACCAACACACTCGGACGCGAACATGAGCCATTCTCCCTGTCAACTATCGGAGGTTAGTCAGAGGAACCAATTCCAATGATGAACACTCAGCCATTGCAGAGTCCTAATCATCAAGCTCTTTTGTTAAACATGAGAGCTCTGCTTACATGACGGGAAACCATAAAGATCTCGCGAAGAGACTTGATGAGCAGGAGGCCATGCTCAAATTTCAGTAGAAGGCCATCAATGAACTCCTAGTCCTGTTGACTCAACTCGTCGCAGACAAGGCCAAATCTCAGGAGACAGATTCGCCACCTAGGAAAGAATTCTCCCGGAGAGGAAAAACGTCTTCATCCCGACCTTACACAAGAAAAGGGAAGAGAAAAGTAGTTGATGACACGGCTTCTGATCAAGAAGCCCACAACCTAGAATCTTCCTCTGATGAAGGATGAGAGACTGAGAACGAGCATAATCTCCAGTCTGCCAAAATGGAAGAATTAGAAGTCCGCCTCAATATCATTGCTAACAGAAGCGAGCTCCAAGATGAGGGAGCTGTCAGGCCCTATCCTGCCGAATGGGATACATCCCCTTATCCTCCAAATTTCGAAGTCCCATGCTACAAACCTTTGACGTCACGGGATCATCGAACCAACATATCTATCATTTCAAGTCACAGACTGAAAATGTGATATCAAACGACGCCATACTGGCTCGAGTATTCATTGGCACCCTCAAGGGAGTTGCCTTTGAATGGTTCAGGAAACTGTCTGCGGGATGTATCCAAAAGTAGGCAGATCTAGAGAGACTCTTCCTGTTAAGATTCTTTGAAGAGGATACATAAGTCTCCATCCATACCCTTCTCACCACTAAGCAGAAGAAGAGGGAGTCCGTCAGAGCCTTTGTCAAAAGGTTTCGAAACATGGCTCTGCAATGTCCGACAGGTATGACACAATCTACCTTAGTGGAGACCTGTCAACACAACTTGCAGACCGACCTTCTAGCACAAATAAGGGTTACAGAATGTCGTTCCTAGAGATAACTAATATCTCAAGGTGAACAAGCTCAAAAGATTATTGCCAGGATCAAAGCTGAAGAACAAAGTAGGCAGGATCCACCTGAGCAATCGGACCAAGCTCAATCTTCTCAGTCAGAAGGGGAAGATACTACGACCACTGAAGCTAATCCTTTTCAGTAGGATGGCAGGTCCAACAACTATCACGTTAACAATTACCTCTGATAGTCAAACTCATTAGATAATAGTCCACTAGGCGATATGCAATGTCTATCCTTTTTCCCCCCTGCACTTGTTCAAGACTGGGGGTTGGTTTATTCGTAGTTCATTCGATTATGAGCAATAAATTTTCTGAGTTGTCATGTTCAATAGAACACATCTGTCAACCACGAAATCCACCAAAACTATCACGTTGACAGTTACCTCTGATAGTCCATTTCCTCCAAATTCCTCCACCAATCCTCTTCGAATAGGATGGCGGGTCCACCAAAACTATCACGTTAACCGTTACCTCTGATAGTCCATTTCCTCTAAATTCCCCTACCAATCCTCTTCAAGTAGGATGGTGGGTCCACCAAAACTATCACGTTAACAGTTACCTCTTATAGTCCATTTCCTCTAAATTTCCCCACCAATCTTCTTCAAGTAGGATGGCGGGTCCACAAAATTATCACGATAATAGTTATCTCTGATAGTCCATCAACTTGTCAATCTTCTTTAATAAGATGACAGGTCTACAAAAGCATCACGTTAACAATTACCTCTGATAGTCCATTAACTTACCAATCCTCTTCAATAGGATGGTGGGTCTACCAAAACTATCACGTTAATGATCACCTCTAATAGTCCATTCCCTCCAAACTCTTCTGCCAATCCTCTTCAATAAGATGGCAGGCCCACGAAACTATCCCGTTAACAGTTACCTCTGATAGTCCATCAACTTGTCAATCTTCTTCAATAGATGACAGGTCCACAAAACTATCACGTTAATATTTACCTCTGATAGTCCATCAACTTACCAATCCTCTTCAAGTAGGATGGCGGGTCTACAAAACTATCACGTTAACAGTTACCTCTGATAGTCAAACTCATCAGATAATGGCCTACCAGGTGATGCGCCTCTATTCCGACTTCATGGATAGTGCTCCACTAGGTGATGTGTCTTGTCTACCTTTTTTTATTCCCCTGCTAAGTCTTAATCAAGACTGGGGGTTAGTTACTTGGAATCCATTGGATTAAGAGTAACGAATCTTTCATATTGTCGAGTTAACATTACACTTCTGACGATCATCACCCCCACAGAGTATGAATGCAGCTTGCATCACTCCCAATTTGTCATGTTAACAATACACCTCTGACAATCAACTTATCAATCATTGTCAATAGGATGATAGGTCCTCGAAATTGCTCAAATCACAATCTTCCCCAGCAAGATACTAAGCCTTCAAAATCTTATTCAAATCACAAGTATTATAACTCATCGTTCCTGATGATAAACTCACCTAGCAAGTTTCCCCAGCGAGACGCTAATTACCAAAATCTTGTGCAAGTCACAAGTACACAAATCCTGTCACGTTAACACTAAACCTCTGACAAATTCACTTATCAATCCTATTCAATAGGATAATAAGTCCACAAAGTTGCTCCAATCGCAGCACAAATACTGTCACGTTAACACACAACTCTGACAAATCAACTTATCTATCATCTTCAATAGGATGATAAGTCCTCAAAGTTGCTCCAATCGCAACACACATTTTCCTGTCATGTTAACACCAAATCTCTGACAAAATCCACTTATCGACTCTCTCCAATAGAGCGATAGGTCCTCAAAGTTGCTCCAATCGTAACACACATTCTCTTGTCATGTATATATATATAAGAAAAAGTGTTCCTAAGGTGACGCCTTAGATAATCATCTAAGGACGCGGCCTAAAACCACATGATTGAGCTACATTGTGGATGATCCGTTTCGTTAAATTTGATCTACATATTGTAAAACCCCAACAGTTCAAGTTTGGAGTGAACCCATCGTCGTTTGACCCTCCGTTGAGCCATGTGAAAAATTCTATTCATTCGAAACCGTTAAAATTGGGTACGAGTGGATGAAGGGTCAAATGACGACGGGTTCACCCCAAACTTGATGTGTTAGGTTTTTATAATATGTAGATCAAGTTTAACGGAGCGGATCATTCACAATATAGCTGAACCAAGTAATTTTAGGTCGCGTCCTTAGATGATTATCTAAGGTGTTACCTTAGGAATACTTCACACACACACACACACACACACACACACACACGCACACACACACACACATATATATATATACATATATAGATATATATATATATATATATATATATGGGTATGCTTGGTTAATTTATAACTAATTATTCAAGTAGATTTATGGACTGATATTCGGAAGCTTAACCCTCATCAAAATTAAAGATATTGCTTATAGAAGTTCGAAAATGAATAGATCTTTATCCTTGTGTTTTAGCATTGGTGAGTTTCCGTTCAAAGTCTTGAATGGCCGGCGGAGACCAAGAGGTCAAGGAGCATGACGAGTTCAAAGCCGCCACCCACGGCACGCCACGGTGGACCGTTGAAAGCAGGAGAATATCTCGTGACACGTTTCGCTCCTCCCCACGCTTATCCTGCTGAAACGTGTGAAATAGTGGGTCCCAACCTAGCAGACTTGGCTCACTACGATCTCCTCACGTGAGTCGAGCTGTTCCGGTGGCGAGGACCTTCAAGACTCGTATCGTCGCCGTGGCTGTTTTCGCCCGATTCATGAGTCATGACGCCAAAGACTCCTCTTTTCTTTCTTTTTTTTTTAATTTTTTCTTTCGCTTTTACAGCAAAATCGAAGCCGTCTATTTTCTAAAATTTTCCTTCTTTAGGATTTTGCTTCTAAGTACCCAAAGTTTTACCTCCATTTATTAAAGAGTCCACCAAGTTCTCTATGTTCTAATAAACCCTACAAAGTTCGGTTCCGTTTGAACTAAAAATTTAGAATATAATTTATATAGCTGCATATTAATGGCTATATAGCTACATACTATAAGGGATATACATATATATTATAGGGTGTAGAACTACATACTTTGGGTGTATATTATATACCGTATTGTACAATGGCGGATCCAGAATTTTTGAAAAATGATATCGCTATTGTTGATGCTCGATGTCAAATAGCCAATTAATTCAGAATAGGATTGTTGCGGGGTGGTGAATGATGATGGAGAACCCGTTCCCTTTTCCAGCTTTACGCCTAGTTTTTGAATGAGGGTCCGATGTCTGCGCTGCACACACATAAATAACTAGTGAGAGGGCGGAGACTAGTTCTTCTGTCGTTCCTCCGACGATCAAGTCAGTTGATAAACATGAGTTTGAGTGGAGTTTAGAACTATGCGTTCTATGTTATGTGCATTAGAGATTATCATCTCTCAGATTGGATGGACTAGAAGAGTTAGATTGTTATCTGTTTTCTTGCCCTGATTTCATGGGGGGCTCCATCTCTTTTTTTGATGGTGAACAATATCCATATATAGCGTGGATGTCCGTGCCAGATTGGTCATTTCGACCATACAGAATGGCGGTGACAAAGCGTGAGCTGAAAGATGAGTCATCCCTCTCTTTACAAGTGTCGGCTGACGACTGGTAAGGAGGTCATTTCAGCATGGGAGATGGCGTCTTCGCGATATCCATGAAGTGACTTGTGAGCATGGCAGAAGACACGCGGGCATGCTGAGTCGTCACTTGCTTTACAGGTGTCGACTGACGACTGGAGGAAAATCACTTCATTATAGGAGAATGTATCTCCGTATTTTTCGGGAAGTGATTGAGCTGACGAGTCATGTAGACTTTGTCAGGCCAATATATGAATAAGACTTGTTCGAGGTGGACTGAGATGTAGACATTTGCTCGGGGGGAGGGGGGAGGCTTGAGACTAGGGTTGAGTCCTCAACTTAGTCGACAGCAAGGAACGTCCCTTAATTTGTTTCTGAGAAATGCCCAGTGAGTGGTCGAGTGCCTTAAATAGGGCCGTCCTTGATAAAAGGGTCGACTGGCAAAGCCTTTCAGGTTGATATAAAGATGCCGATTTGTCTAGCATGTCAGGATCTCTCGTATCGGCTAGTATCACCTCTTGTGTCGACACCAGGCTGCCGGCTTGATGAGTCGGTGGGGCTGAGACCTCTGTAATTGTGCCTTGGGTTTATACTTTGGTATGGTACCAAGGTCTTGTAATCTGACCATGATGGTCGAGTTGTACTGGAGGATTTGACCATATATGGTGCCTTGGGCCCGGGTTGTACTGGAGGATTCGATCATATATGGTGCCTTGGGCTTACCTTAATAAAGAGACAATGTCTTGATATTTGACTTAGGAGTTGAAATGCTTAGAACTCTTAGTAGTTGACTAGGACTCTCATCGTATCATTTTGTGAATACTGTATCTTAGGTGAGCGAACACCATAACATCTATATAATTAACGATTAAAAATGTAAACATTTGTTGCAGATGAATTTTCATATTGTAGGTAATAAAACTTGCCTTTAATCCCTATCAGAGAAGTTCAGAACAAAACGGCTAAAACCTCGCCCGAAATAGCAAAAAAAAGGGGAAAACGCTGATATCTCTCAATCCGGAAGGAATTTGGCGAAACGGAGGAAGCGAACCGAAGCCTTTGGCTTAGTTCGGATGGCTCCGTCTCATCAAGATAGACGATTTTTATATATAATTCGTCCAATTCCGACTTACGGTTTGAAAGTTACAACTTATTCTTTGATCCATGCTCAGGAGCTCGCCTAACGGCTTGAATCTCTCCTGCAGACCCAGGTCCGCCTGCAGTCCCCATCTCGCCTAAAGGCTAGAGCTCGCCTAACAGCTTGAAGCCCGCCTGCACAGCTTTGCCTACACCTGCAAACCCGTCTGCAGACCCAAGTTTGCCTGCAGTCCCAAGTCTGCCTGTAGTCCCGAGCTCGCTTGCAGACCTAAGTCTACCTGCTCGCCTGCAGTCCCAGCTCGCCTGCAGTTGAAGCTCGCCTGCAGCTCGAATCTCTCCTGCAGGAGTCGCCAGCTCGCCTACAGAACTGCCAGCTCGTCTACAGGGTTTACAAACCCGCCCGCAGGGTCGCAGCTCGCCTGTACGCTCCAGTCTGCCTGCCGCAGAATCAAGTACCCACTTGGGTATGGAAGCCATCATATCCCACACTTCAAAAGGAGAAAGCATGACGTTCCTCACCTAAGTACTAGGTACAACCAGGGACAATAGGGCGGCTGGCTCCCCCACCTCTACTAGTGGTCAAATCCCACAAATCAAGGGATGGCCCATACCATCCCTTGCATATTTAAAGCCATCTTCAACCAACATGAAAAGGGGGATTGGCTGCTGCTTACTTGGCTGGCTAATCTTCCAAAGGTTGAACCTTGGCGTTTGCTAAAGGCTCCCTCATTTGAAGAGACTCGTCGGAACTCTCTGACTTGAGGCTCTCGGGTAGACTCGAACCCACTTACATCGGACCTTCTACTGCGTACTGAAGCTCTAGCAGCAACTTCAATCGGATCGTCCAAGGGAAGCAAACTCGATGCGAGAGCCGAGGGAGGCGTCCTATCGCTACCGAAGACCCCACGTTAAACAAGGAGGGTATTCCCTCCGCTTCTGTTGTAAACATTTGATTATTAGTTTGTAATAAGCTGTTCTTATCAATACAAACGAAATCCCTGTTTCGGGAGATCAAAATTTACACCTACACACATTTTTGAAAAAAGTATATAATAGAATTAATGTATTAGTATTGTTTTATCTAAATGATAATCTAATTTATTTATTTATTATCAATGAGTTGTTAATAGCTAGCAAACTCAGGCATATTCCTTCATCATCTCCATCTATCTAGGGCAAAAGGACTGGAGGAGGAGTTAATGAGGGTGCAAGGAACTTGGTAGTGAGGTGGCATCATCTGGTCCATCCATATATTGGTTGTGTCAATTTTGCAAAAAAAACCCAATTTTTTAAGTTGCAAGCTGCCAAGTCTCTCACTTAAAGTCTCTCTCCTCTCTCCCCTAATACACTGTGACCTCTGCTCTCCCCCGCAACCACTCCGCCGATGCCGACGCTCTCCCGCGTGATCTCTGCTCTCCCCCACAACCACGCCGCCGCCGCCGCCACTCTCCCCCGACTCTCGGCCATCTCTGGCGTCGCTCTTCTCTCTCCCTAGTCACCCCCGTTATCTTGCCTCATCCCCACGAGATCTAGACGCCGCCGCTCTGGTCTCTCTCTTTAACTCTCGGCCATCTCCGACGTTGTCGATCTCCCGTTATCTTTCATCTCCCCCGCATGATCACTATCACCGCCCCCGACAACTCCGCCGCCACCGTGACAACTCCCTCTCTCAAACTGATCTTTCGTCTTTCTTTCATCTCCCCCGCGGGATCACCGTCGCCGCCCCAACAACTCCGCCGCCGCCACGACAACACCCTCTCTCAAACTGATCTTTCATCTTTCAGTAACACTTCTACACTGGAATATGGTGATCGCCGTGACCTACCTATCTGTATCCATCCCCACCTAGATTTATTCTTTCATCATTCTAATATCATCTTAATATCACGTATTAGGTAATCTTCAAGAAACTAAGTGAATGTGCAGTTGCTTGGAATTTGGTTTCCATTACTTTAAAATTTTGAAGAAGCTTAGTGATTGTAAGCACTGAACATCACGTTTGCGTGCAGATATGAGGTGTTACTCACGTATATTCAGAGCATATGTCAGCTTTAGTTTCTACTGACAAAATTAATCTTCAAAGCGCCTAATTGTATTTATTATTGGTTTTTGTGTTAAGAGCCTAATTAATTATAATTAACAATGTAGATCATTGTTAATTGTAATTTTCATGTAAAGAGATGAACAACTCTTGGGTGTAATTTTCTTGTAAAGAGATGAACAACTCTTATATTTATTACCATATGAACTTGGATTCTGTCAATTTATAAAATTAATAGCTTTAGATTTGAAAGTGCCGCAGATTCCTTCCTCGGACATCGCTTGTATTTATTATCACAGTTGCTTAGATTTTGTCAATTTATAAAATAAATAGCTTTTGAATTGAAATTTTTGCAGCCTCCTTACTAGGACACCGCCTCGAACGAGCAACAATGGAAGCCTCTTCTTCTCATGAAGTCATCTTGTCGGAGGCCGCCTCCTCGAGCGAGCGACAATTGTCGATAACATTGCCTCTAATTGAGAAGATAATAAATTTTACATGTACTTAATTTTATTGTGGGATAGAAATTTTAGGTTGATGTACTTGGAGGAAAGGTTGGTTTTTGAATGAATTAATTTCCGAATAATATATGTCGGCAAATATAAGCAAATTGTGAATATTTCGTGTATGTCAGTAAACTTCTAGGAGAGATTTATATTTATTTTTATATTCATAGCTAATAAATCATATGATGTTTTAATATTACCGAATTATCGAATGGAGGATGTCCAAATTAGTGATGATGATATTCCATTTGAAGGGAAGGAGTTTTAGACGGACAACGATGCATATAACTACTACAATGCATATGCAAAGAAGATTGGGTTTGGAATTCACAAAGATACTTTAAAAAAATCAAAGAAAGCTTCAAGAGAGATTCTTTCGAGGACTTTTGTTTGCGATAAAGTGGGGAGAAAGAGAGCATCGACTGAAACTACAAGTGGATTGATTATCAATCGTCGTCCGGAAACTAAAGTTGGTTGTGGTGCAAAAATAAAGATTATGCTTACTTCTTCAAAAGCTTGGAAGGTTACCAAGTTCATTTCTGAGCATGTTCATCCTTTAACAAGCCCTGATAAAGTAATGCATCATAATTCTCACAAGCAGCGACATCGATAGAAGCATTGCATTAGCCTTATTGAGTTGTTGCATGAAGAGGGAATGAAACCATATAATATTAAAAAAAGTACTTAATGTTGGATATTAAGGACAATATGCTGAACAAGTCACCACATAACAGATGATTGATCATATTAGAAAGACAAGGCAAAGTAACATTGGTTGTTAATGATTAAACATCATTAGACATTTCCAAGACAGAAAGGAATCGGATCCTGATTTCTATTTTTCTATGGAGGTCGATCGCTTTGGTACACTGAGAAGTGTGTTTTTGGGCCGATGGTAGAGCTAGAGCCTCTTATTTAAGTCTTGGAGATGTAGTTGTGTTTTGATACCACATACAAGACTAATCAGTTGAGTATGTTATTTGCTCCATTTATAGGAGTAAACCACCACCATCTATCCACCCTCTTCGGTTGTGCATTGCTTGCCAACAAGCGAGAGGAAACCTTTGAGTGGTTGTTTTCGCAATGGCTCAAGTGTATGCATGACATTGTGCCAAAGGCTATCATAACTGATCAGGATGCACAGATGAAAAAAAGCTATTAAGAGCATTTTGCCAAATACTCGTCATCACTTTTATTCTTTGCATGTTAGAAAGCATAAGTAAAGTTGAAGAACCAATACAGGGATGAGATGCCTACATATTTCAACAATTGGTATTCTGCTAGAAGTATAAGCAAATGCGAAGAGCGTTGGGAAGTCATAAAGGTTAAATTCAACATAAATGAAGGTGAAGATAGTTGCTAACAAGAATGTATAGCTTGCGTGAACTTTGGGTAGATGCGTACTTGAAGAACTGTTTCTTGGCGGGAATGATAACAAGCCAAAGGAGTAAGAGCATCAATACCTTCTTTGATGGCTTTGTCAATGCAAACACAAGACTAGTTGAGTTCGTGGGTCAATAAGACAAGGCAGTGGCATCTCGTCGTGCATCAGAAGCTCAAGAGGACTTCATGACTTTAAACACCATACCTGCGATGAGCTTCTAAAATCCGATTGAAGAGCAAGTTGGAAAGATATACACTAGGGCGATCTTGAAGATGTTCCAAAAGGAGCTTAGTGATGTGATGTCGTTACATCGTGAAGAAGTGTCAAATGAGGAGTTGAAAGTTGTATACTTGGTTGGAAAATATTTTGAAAACAAAGAGAATTGGGAATAAGTAACCTATAAAATAAATAGTGAGCTTAATGTTTTGGGAAACTGAAGGGGTGCTTTGTAAGCATATACTGAATATATTATGGTTAAACCAAGTGACTTTTATTCCCAATAGGTATATCTTGCCTAGATGAAAAATTGATGCAAGGTATAGATATTTTAGCTTTGTTAATGCTATGATGTTGCAACAAAATGATGATAGCATGGAGCGGGGAAGTATTATAAGATTATGGGCATTAAGAGGAAATTTTAATGAATCACTTGATATGACAGCGGGCTCGAATGATCTTCTTTCTAAGTTGGGGCTACAAATATCAAACTTCCTTGCAGAAGCAAGGGAGGAAGCAAGGCGCAATATGGCACAAACTATAGATTCTCAAGTTGAGACCCATGTAGATTCAAATACTCATGTGCTTATATTGAAAGATGGTGAGGAAATTATGGTTCGTGATCCCCTTGGCCCAGTAAAACCAAAGGGACGTCCAAAAAATTCAACTAGGACTAAAAGCGGCATTGAAGAATCGGAAAGGCAAAAAGAGGTGAGACAATGAAAATGTGGTCATTGTCAACAATTAGGACACTATAGGACGGGTTGTCAATTATTGGTAAGTTCAATTTAGTTCATTTATTTTACATATTTTTCATATATTGTTTATTGTTTTACTTTTCTTGAAATATCACTAATTGATTTCTTTTTGTCTTTCATTTTTAGAAAAACAAAAGAGATAGTTTGCAAAAGTATTTTGGAGCTCAAGAGCAATGTGGTGTTAAATGATGTGGTTGTTTATTGACTAATTTGGTTATTTATTGTCTAATTTAGTTGTATGGGCTTATTGTTGTAAAGACGTATTAACTAATTGTGATTGTACAATCAATCATGGCTGAAGTTTTTATTTTGTGATCTTAATGTTGTATGAGTATGTACCACAACGTGACGAGCTGGTGGCTAAACTGACTTGGGATGTAGAGCCTGTGAAGATTGTAGCTGAAGTTGGACTTGGCATTGCATTTGCGTCTTAAAACTATGATCCGAGCTTTGCTCCTTTTGCTTGTAGGCGTCTAAAAATGCCTATAAGTTCCCGTATATGGCTCGAGACGAAGAGGAGATGATAAACATCATCATCCATGTCAGGAAGATTCAACCAAGTGGCTCGTATGCTCAACGATCACCGGAATGATGAACCAGGTGTCTCATGCGCTCACAGACTATTTCTAACTGGCCCGCGCACTCATTAGCCAGTTCCAAGTGACCCGCGCATTCACTGGCCATCAGAACGACAAGCCAAGTAACCCAGAGATTAACCCACCTACCGTCAAAATGATCCGTGCGTTCACGAAACACGCAAAGCGAATCGAGGAAGTGTACTGCTTGGCGAAATAATAAGATACATGCAAACGACGGAACGAGCCGAACTCTAGAAAATCACGAAAGCCTCTGGCGATCGGGACGTGTCAAAAAGTTCCGGTCAGACCAGTGGCTCGGCCATGGGCCAAACCACCGATTGGTGGCGCGGCCAAGGCCGAGCCACTTTGGTGAATCGGCCAGAATCAGTTTTTTAGTTCTTTTATGGATTCTTTCGGGATTTGGGGTTCCAACTACTCTGATATTATTGTTAGACAGTTGCTAACTGAAGATAGAGGGAATCCCTTGTTTTGATCCAAGAAAATCACCAACCAAGCCTATAAATAGGGGCTCGGGTGTTTATTTTTAAGGATCTGGAAATCAAGAGGACGAAGTGCTGTCAAATTGGAGATTGGAGCACGAATTTCAGAGAGTTAGCAGATCTTGGCGGAGTTCTTCAACAAAGCAAGGGTTCGAGAGATCTGAGACTCCTTCCTCATTCCTCCGGATTTAAGCTTAGTCTTAAATCTCGAGAAGAGCCGTGATTTTGCTTAGTTAAAATCGCCGCTATTGCAATCACTTCCTACGTGAAGCGAAAGCATTGATTATCCAAACTTCTGCTCACCGGATCTGATCCGTAAGCGGTCCACGGATAAACCCCGGCACCGACAACGATCCCGCATAAGCAATAGGCGATAAACATCTATTGTGTGTAGTTTGAGAGAAAATTATAACTTTTGATTTAAAGTCTTATAAAAAGGCTATTTTTGTTTGAGTTTATTGTAAGTGTTTGAAGCTGCAATGGACTCATCAAATCAATTAATTTTCCACCCAAACATTGATGTTAACAAAAAGATATTTACTACTTACAAAGTATATATATGCTCTGATGCCTAATAGGATATGTGGATGTTTTCAACAACAGTTAGGTGTACTCTTCATCAGTGCCATGGAGGAAACAATTTTTTGGGGTTTTGGTGTTACACATGTTATGTTCATTTTTTGGACTATGATATAAGATGAATAGAAACTGGTTTAAGTTTTTGTGCAATCAAATGTTAGTACACTGCTGCCCAAAAACAATTAGGAGTATTTAGTACACTGCTGACACTTTCTTAATACAAGCCAGTTTCTCATGAGTACATACATAAAATTGGAGCTGAAGATACAACAAAAAATAGTACTTGATTGCCTACATACATAAAATTAGACAATGGTGTGGCAAGCAGTATTTGATTCAGCTCCAGAAATATTTCATATGTAGCCCTTAAGCTCTCAACTTGAGTCCTTAATGATATCCTCCATGGTGATGAAGTTCATACCCAAATCGATCAATTTCTTCGATGGATCTTTAGCCTTCAGTAGACCAGGCTGAGTGTCTACTACAAAGCATGTTTCAGAGCTTTAGTCTCATTGCAAAAAAACCAAGATTAAAAGAGTCTTAAGAGAATTTTAAGAAAACATCCTTCAAAGATCACCAAGTTTAAAAGAAAAACATCAAAGAGAGTCTTAAGAATTTCAGTCTCATTGTAATGAGCATCGCACTTAAAATCATCATAGCCGAAGATACAATTTATGGATTACTACCTTCACTCAGGCTGCTGCGTCGGGATCGACCGTGGAGGTGGCGTCGGAGATCAGAAGAAATCATGGTAATATTGATCGATTCTAGCATGAAGAAGCTTAAGTCATTTACATAGAATAGGATGTCGTTTCAGCAAGCTTGCCAGAGACAAAAAAGCCAGTACAAAATACATTGCGGGGCCGTGTTAGGGTCGCGGCCAAGGAGGCGAGCGCGAAGGAGATGGCGACTTTGGGATCGAGGCCAAGGAGGCGGGTGCGGAGCTATGTTGGGGTCACGACCAAGGAGATGGGGGTGGAAGAGATGGCGGCCAAGGAGGCAAGCGCGGAGGAGATGGCAGCGTTGGGTCGCGACCAAGGAGGCGGGCGCGGAGGAGATGGCGTCATTGTGGTGTTGGGCTCGTCGCCTCTAGAGAGAGTAGGAGGGGATTCAGATTGAGTTTGTTAGAGAGAGAGAGAGGAGGTCACGAGTTATGGGGGGAGGGAGAGAGGAGATCACGGGAGAGGAGAGAAAGGAGAGAGTGGAGGGTCTCGGGTTTTGGGGGGGGGGAGAGAGAGAGAGGAGATCACGGGAGAGAGAGAGAGAGTGGAGGTTCTTTTTTGCAAAATTACCTCAACTAATCTTTATCTACTCAAAAATAGATGGATGAACCAGATGATGCCACCTCACTACCAAGTTCCTCCATTTTCCCCTCTCTCTCTCTCTCTCTCTCTATATATATATATATATATATATATATATATATATATATATATAAATATATATATATATATATATATAAAGTACGAGTTTGGAAAAAAATTTCATGGTCAGTATTACCTTCAACTTTTTTAAATATTACATTGTTATTCTAATCAATTCTAATTATCTTATCTTCTTTGAATTAGTAATTAAATGATTTATCATATTTAAAATGAGACTTAATATATTATTGGATAAAGAAAATATGTTTGATATAATTTAAATCTTTTACTTATTTTAGTTCATTACAAAACATATGCTAGTTAGCACCTAAAATTTTTTAAACTTTGTAAAAAATCCTCTAAGTTTTTTAAACTATAAAAACACCCCTACAAATTTAAAATTTTATTAAAATATTTTAAAAATTATAAATTTTACTTATTTCAATTTAGTGTCGGGGTATATTTCCCATAGAATATTGTATTCTGAACTCATTGTAGAGAGAGAGAGAGACTAGCTTATCTCATTCCATTCGGAATGGGAGGAGGATAACTTCAGGGGAGAAACATATTATTTTCCCTGAAGAGTTGTGTAACTATTGGGGGTATTTTAAATATATATACTAGCTAGGAAGTAAAAGTTTTTTGACTTTGGAGAAAATATGTTGTAAGTTTTGAAAATTACAAAAACACCCCTAAAAGTTAAAAATTTATAGAAAACACCTTTAAAATTTCAAACTTATAAACACACTAAAAGCCTACAAATGACACAAACAACCCCCAAAAATTATGAAATTTATAATAAACACACTAAACTTTTTACTAATTGAAAAAAAACCCTCTGAATTATAAATTTATTAAAATTCTGATAATTTCTAACCTAATAGTACATTAAAAATATAGGAATTACAAATATCTCCTATATATTTTATAATTTAAAGAAAACACCTTTGAAGTTCTAACAAAATACAAACAAAACCTTAAAATTCAAAATTTATAAATAACACATGAGAATTTCAAACTCATTAGTAAATTGAAAGCATAGGAATTATAAATAGTCTATAAATAATTTATAATCTGTAGAAAAGGCATATATAAGTTTAAAAATTACAAAAAAACCCCTAAAATTCATAATTTATAAAAAAATATCATAAGAATTTCTAACCTATGGACACAAAAATAAATATACAAAATTACTAACAACCCCTAGAAAACTAAAATTTTACAAAAAAATATCATACTCACTTTAAAAGTATAGATTTAGGAAAAACCCTTTCATGGTCAAAATTACCCGTAATTTTTTTGAAAAGAACATAAATGATTGAAAATCTATTAAAATTTAAATTTATAGAAAAAAACACACTTAAAGTTTAGCACATTGCAAATTACCTCTCCAAAGTTTGAAATTTTTCAATAATTTTTTATAATTTCTTGATTTCAATGTAATTTTTAATAGTTTTATGTATTTGTAAATTATAAAATTTTAGGGTGTTTTTTTATAATTTTTTTAAAATTTTAGGGTATTTCTTTTGTAGTTTTCTAAATTTTTATTGTGTTTTTAGTGTAATGCATAAATACGTAAATTAATAATGATATTAAAGAGTACATTGTTCTTAAGATTATTAGGCTATAGTTAAGTGTACAATACATTACTGTTCCTAGGCAGTGTAATTTATATATGTAAAATTTTCATATAAAAATTACTTTACGAATTGAATGGTCATATATCTTTTGAAGACTTCAAGATACTAATAAATAGAGATGTCGTACTAGATTAAAATGTTTATAACTCACAAATAGTAGACTAGTCTGGATTGAAGAAAACAATGATGATAAGATTATTAGACCATAGTTAAGTGCGCACATCACTATTCCTAGGCACTATAGTTTATATATGTAAAAAAATTCAAATAATTTATATAGTGGTTAAAAAGTTTTTGATTTAATGTACTATTTTTTTATAAATTATATTTAATGTGAACCCATCATATAATTTTAATTATGGTCATCATAAATTTAATATGTTTGATTGATTGACTATAAACGTATATAGACTATAGATTACTTTACTTTCTCACATGAGCAAATATTTGATGCTTAATAATTTAAATTATTTCTTTTAAATTTGATATAAAGATGAGCTCTAATAACATTTATTTATTTACCTACAGCATAATACAATCTTAATTTTTATTTTTGTTGGAGATTTATTTCATAGTTAATCGTATCAAATTAGTAACTAAAATAATAATTAATTATACTTAAATTAGGATGATTATAGTGTCACTCACTATGAAGTTTTTATGAAGATATATACATTACTTTTTATAGTTATCTGCACTGCCCATGTATAATTTATAAATTACTTCTTAATTTGACACATTAAATTACTTTTTCTTTGTAGATTTCTTCTTTGACTTTTAGACTCTGTAATCACTATATCACCATTTTAGCGTAGAAATGACCTTACTCTAAATGGCTTTAAGTTAATATTTTAGTTGAAATTAAGTACATACTATTGCTACTATGTGTATATATTTTTAAAAAATTATATCAACACTTTTTAAGTAGAAGAGAATATTTTAACCTCTAATATTATAAAAACTAAATATAGCCAATTGAGTGATTAGCAAAAGAGAACTTATATTAGAAAAGTGTGAATAATAAGATAAAAAGAAAAGGTAATGACATTGCAACAATACTACAAATAGCAAACTATAATGTAAAGTTAACATATTTTGTGGAGCCCAACTACTGACTATAAGCATTGAGATTTTCATATATATACTTTATAATTTATTTAAAAATATCGTATATAGTAATATCGTTGTAATAATATCGTTATTAGGAAAAATTCTTCATGAATCAATATGTTCGTTACGATGTTGTTTACGTCAAAAGTTGATTTATTCATTGCTGAATCTATTACAATTGTTTATCAATTACAGATTCAAGAGAGTGTATCTTTTTATAAGATCTCTCGTTACACTAAAAATAAAATAAAAATTACAACTCTCTTCAAACACATGCAGAGGATGTTTATTACCCGCTACTTGCATGGGAACTTTACATATGCCAGGGACGCGTTAGTCCGTGAACCATCACGGATCAGATCTGGTTAATAGTGATAGATTAATGCTCTTGCTTCACAAAGAAAACAATCATAGAAGTGATAATCTCAAGATCAAAACCAAGTTTGATCCGAAGGAAAAAAGAAACACGCCTCAGATCTTTCGAATAGCTCCCTCTTTATGCTAAAGTTCGCCAATATCTGCTAGCCCTCCTCTAAAATTCATGCTCCACTCTTTAGTTTGATAGCACATCGACCTCTGATTTCAGATCCTTGCAAATGAAGGTCCAAGGCTTGTATTTATAAGCTTTGGTTATAGTGTTTTCGGATAAGAACTGATGATTTGATGTTATCCATAGTTAAGAACCGTTTAACCATGTTCAGAGACAGTATTAAAGCAATTGGGAGGCTCTGAAATGATCAAATACTACGAAAACCCGTCAAAAACGTGTTTTCGGCTCAAAACTACGCGAACCACCATTTGGTGGCTCGGCAGGGTGCGAACCACTAAATGGTGGCTCGGCCTTGGCCGAGCCTGTCACGCCCTGGTTCCAAAATGTAATAGTTTGGAACGTGACTCGGCCGGCAATGCAACCATACAGTCACATTCACGCCTCGAGATCATCCTGTATACAGATATAAAGACAAGACTATACCAAAGAGTATGTACCAAGATAATAAAAGGAGTGTATAGATAAAGAAATATCAGAAATTTTTATAATTCTATAACAAGTCCATAATTTATCTAAAGAGAAAGGAAAAATACACAATAGTCTAGAGAGCCACATGTGGCTACAGAAAAACCTGAACCAAATAACTACCTAAACCAACTGAACTGGATAACTGATAGAATGAATGGTGATCACTGCTGATGAGCCTACCCCTCGAAGTACTCTCGATCCTGCGAAGAAAAAACGATTCCTGAATCTGGGGCACACAAACCCCAGGGGAGTCAGAAAACTCCCAACAAGCATGAAAAATGAAGGAAATGTGCGCGTGCTAATGTAATGTAGCATGTATAAAGAAAAAAAAAATGAAAACTCGATTAAAGATGGAAAAAATGCTGATAATAAGTATCAACCAAGGTCAATCATAAGACACATAAGCACATTATTATTATTTTAGATGTTACTTGAATTTTCGAAGAATATTTCATGTATATAAGTCGGGTTCCCGTAAACCGTCCCGGGAACACGGCTTCAAGTCAGGATGGGCCCTTATTTCATATATATACCAGGAAATCAAGAATACGCACAAACCCGCTTATATACATGTTATATTCACTGTCTAATTCCCCTTTATTAAACCCCATGTTTGTCTATTTAATCTAAGTAACTGTGCATGAAATGTTGTGCACTAACCATAGAGTTACCGTGGAACGGCTTTCGTAAAACTATGAAAAATAACCGTGACCCAGAACATGTCCAATCAAATGGGTGCATCGTATAGTCGATGCTATAATAATAGTAATAGCCAAGGAAAAATCTCATATCGGGATATCGATATCGAGAGCATAGTCATGCTATGAAAACACGCTTATAAATCATATTTTTGATGGAAATCGTGTTCATACACAGTCTAGCCTATATGATGACTTTACTAATCAACACGGATTTCAACCACACAATCCATTTCAAAGTATAACAAGGTACTCAAAATAAGCTAACAAGTTCACTTTAAAAAATATATATATATAAAAATAATAATGGAACTAATATTTGAATAACAAACAGAAAATTTGATATATAACCACCTAAACCTAACCCTAACTAAAACTACAAATCCTAACCCTGCACCCAAAACCGGCATCATCTCTTCTCCTGTTGGCAACCTCATATTCTCTAAAAACTCTAGAAAGAAGAAAAAAAACAAGGCCCACAAAGAACTCAGGCCCAACAACATTTTTTGCTTTTTTGCGACTAGGGGATTTGAACCCCAGTCCTAGGAGTAACAATCTAAAGCATCTGACCACAACACCAACTTTGCACCTATGGCTATAATAATACAGAAATATACAGGTTTGTGTTCAACCCGAATCAATACACTTATTGATGAAAAAAAATTGAAGAGTGTCCAGGATTTAAACTAGAGATCCGTGTGTCATTGTCCAAGCAACTGACCACTACAACCTATTAAACTTTCATTGTCATAACTGATGCAGATAATGAATAAACTTTGGTTTCAGTTAAGGTCCTAAATAAATACTTCCAATTTTTAAAAAAATAAATTTATATATTTTATATAAGTAAAAATTGTTATCTTCTGATTTGTACAAAAAATTATGTGAAAATTATAGTACTCATATTAATCAAAATGATAAGACCATGTGGAGGAAAATAAAATAAATAATTGAGGTAAAAAAATTTATCTCCTAATAATTTTAAACTTGAATTCTATTAGTTATTTCCATGAGCTAGAATGGGGGGAAATGGTACTACAGGAAGCAATAGCTAAATATATACATATACATAAATTAATTGGGGGAAGAGATGTTTGCACGAAGGAAATCCAAATAATAATGATAATAACATAATAATTGAGGAAAGGATACTCGCAAAAAAAACAAAAAAATAAAAATAATAAGATTTGAGGAAAAGAATGCTTGCCCAAATTCGTGTGAAACTCCGAAGCAAGAAAAATCCCCCCTTTTTCAATCACGTTCCAGCCTTACACACACACACACACTCTCTCTCTCTCTCTCTCTCTCTCTCTC
>BQKN01066405.1:135679-145823 GCA_022839385.1 Asparagus kiusianus
TCTCTCTCTCTCTCTCTCTCTCTCTCTCTCTCTCTTTTTGGACTTTCCTTCTCTGGCTTTGGCCGAGTCATTTTGGTGCGACTCGACCGCTAGGGGCTGTTCCGGTTTTTCGGATTTTGGCTTGTTTCGTCATTATGCGCATTTCATCATTTCCTTGATTTGTACGCTTCACCAATTTGCTTCATACGTTTTGTTAACTTGGAGGTGGTTGACGAGTGCGTTGACCACTTAGAGCTGTCCGGTGAGCGCACGGGCCACTTGGCGGTGGCTTGTTGCTTCGTCATCAACGGTTTGCCGATTCACTTCATGCGCTTGTCGATGTTAGATAATCCTCCTTGAATAGAATGATGACGCTCATCGTCTTCTCTCCATCTGGAGCTGTGTTCGAGGACCTATAAGCAATTTTTAATGCCTACAGATATCCCCTCCAAAGTGTTTCAGTCTCGTTTATTTTATAGAAGAGATTAAAATACTTTGGATGTGATAGGCCAAACATTCAGTCAATGTAAAAGGACCTGTAATCAGCTTTAGTTCCTGACTTCTTTAATTTTTAGTATATTCAGTATTTTATCGAATAGCTAAAATTCTTCCAGCTCTGCATTTATCGTCTGACTGTTGTCGAAGTCTTGAGTTAAAACCGGTGTGTTTATTTCTAAACTTAGTTCTTATCATTGAGTCAATGTTGAACTGCTCTTCTTTGTCGGGAGTTGGTATCTGAATGTGATTGAACTCCCTGGAATCATCCTTTAACCTAGAATTTTCCCTTAGCCTTATTTTGGTGAAATTATCGATGCGTTGGCTGGCGTTAACCTTTGCTATAACTCGTTGACCGGCGTTAATATAGTTTATACTCGTACGTTTACTGAAGTCTATACAGTTTAAGCTCTTTAGGTATTAGAGCGTGGTGGTCCCAACGGTTGGGGCTGCAGGACCAACTGTTAAAGCTGATTCGTCTGCATGTATGGATCTTATCCTGAGGTTGTTGGATGTTCAAGTCACGGGACCAACTAATAAAGTTGGTGCGTCAATGACTCTTGCATTCATAGGATTTTTGGAAAACCCTTAGCCATCAACTGGTTTGATGAGGCTTTACCGACTACCGTTTGAGTCGGGCTAACATGCAGATTGTTTAAGTCCGTTCTGCATGTAACGTTATGCTAAAAGAGTTAACTCTTTAGAGCTACGATATTAAATACATAGACTTTATTTTTCTTATGGAAATAGACTACCCGACAACGTGTGTTAGGTGTTGACTTATCCCTTCTTAGAATTTGGGATAAAAGTTCCCAGACTTGGATTTTGATGTCTTTTCACTCGATGAAAGATTAAACCGGTAACACATATTAGGCGCTGACTTATCCCTTCTTAGGATTCAAGATAAAATTCTCCGCTCGTGTAAGGCACGGATTTTGGGAGTTATTAATAACAACTTGCTACAATATCGAATATATGGGCTTTTTGACCTTTTTTATTGTCAAAGACTAACCGACAACACGTGTTAGGCGCTGACTTATCCCTACTTAGGCTTCGGAATAAAATTCCCCAGACTTAGATTTTGGTTTCTTTTTCACTCGGTGAAAGACTAAACCGGTAACACGTGTTAGGCGTTGACTTATCCCTTCTTATTATTCGGGATAAAATACCCTGCACGTGTGAAGCATAGATTTTAGGAGTTATTAATAACAACCTACCACAACATCGAATATGTGGGCTTCTGTCCTTTTTACGATAAAAGACTAACTGGCAATACGTGTTAGGCGCTGACTTATCCCGACTTAGGATTCATGATAAAATTCCTCGTGCGTGTAAGATATGGATTTTTGGTGCTACGGTGTTGAATACGTAGACTTGGTCATTTTCGCGGGAATGAACCACCCTGCAGCATGTGTTAGATGCAGACTTATCTTTATTTAGAGATCGAGATAAAATCCTCCAAGCGTGTAAGGCATGGATTTTGGTGTTGCAAGGTGGTGTCTTCTCTTGGGGCAAAGACGAACCCGATGCTGGAGAGGAAATTTTTTATATTTTATCTCCAGGTGCAAAAGAAATTCAAAGTGGGATCTCTACTTCAAGGATCAAAAAAGATTCGAATAACCCTAACAGTCGAAAGGTTTGATTACCCAATCTGAAGGTGGGTTTTTCGTTTATCGAGAGGAAACTCTAATTTTAGCCCTAACTGTAGGAATATTTGACCTAGTGGAAGGTTTGAGACGATCCTAACTGTAGGAATGTTTGATCGCTCGATTTGAAAGTAAACCTCTCATTCATGAAAGGAATCGAGAGCAAATTTTAGCTTTGGTCCTAACTATAGAAAGGTTTGACCAAGAAATAATGGGAGTAAAGATACAACTAACACTGAGAATGTTGACTCGTACAAATTACTCAGTGGGTTTTTTAGTGTAAAGGGGCTGGGACTTAACACGAAGGGGTTTGATGATTGCCATTGATTAGCAGTTTGAATTTTTGAATACCTTGTTGAGACTTTCACATTGGGAGTGTTAAGTGCACCAAAACAATGGGAGTTTAGATGGACTCAGCCGAAAGAATTTTGGAGGACCAACCGTCAGCTAATTTGGTCAGTGAGGGACTTTGTGGTGGAGGACCATGAATTATCAAGCACTCCATAGTTACACTATAGGAGTTTCGTGAGGGAAGATTGACCGGGTGAAGTCATTGAATCTCATCTTAATGAAAGAGTGCTCGAAAAATCATAGTGGGTGGGTTTTAATTATCTTGAAAATGATTAAATAGCCATAGTGGGAGGTTGTTAATCAAAATTAGGAATGAATTATTTCGATGATTGGTTTTCACTATGAATAATTGGTTTTGGGTTATCCTTAAGAATATCATGTGTAGTATCCTTTCGGAATTTTCCTTTGGGATGCATTGAGGTATCCCACCCCCAGCTCTTTGGTGAACCTAAATCCAATTGTATTCGGCTATATTGTTGGGTTATCCTTAAGAATATTAAGAGTAATATTCTCCAGAAACTTCCCGTTAAAGGAAATAAGGGATGTAGTTTAACCTCGTATACATGTCGAAGGAATGGAAGAAGCAGTTTAACCTCTTATACTTATCGAAGGATAAGGAGAAATAGTTTATATTCTTATACTTAGTGGAGTGTCAGAAGAAACAGTTTATACTCTTATACTTGTCGGAGTGTCGGAAGGAACAATTTATACTCTTATACTTGTCAGAGTGTCAGAAGGAGTAGTTTATACTCTTATACTTGTCGGAGTGAGGCGTTCTCATTTGGCTTATTCTAGCGTTATGATGCCGGCTTCAACCAAGACGTGAATACTATTTTTGAGAGCGAAATAAGCCTTGGTGGGATGAAGGATCCTCCTGTGGTACGCATAATATTTTGGATCCAAAGTATTATTAGCTTCCTTCTGATTTGTGATAGGTGGGAGATTGATCTTATTGCTTTCAAGAAGGGACTCAAAAATGACCGGAAAGTCTTCGTCTTTGAAGAGGTACTCTATTTGGAGTCTCGTATCCGAAGTCTTTTGCTATCTCCAAGATTGCTACTGTGACGTCTGATTAACAATAATACCTGGTGCAGGTGCCTTCCCCTTGCCATGGGAGGCGAAATTTGATTTCGGAGGGTTGGCTGCCAGTTGGCTTCTGTCGACTTTCTTCCTTCTGATGAAACGTTCGGCTTGCTCTCCGTACACCTTCAACTCTTTCCAAGTCTTGGATAGTGCTACTTCCATAACTTCCAAGATATCAATGGATAGGTTGTTATGACAGGTTTGGAGGATGAAGTCCTCTGTGACCGGATCTCGATAATTCATCTCCTAATTTCAAAAGCGCTTGACAAAGGCGTCGACCATCTCTTTATCTTCTTGTTTCTCCTTAAAGAGCGTCCTGATTGATACATCAGTGTCATCATCAAAGAAATTACCGAGGAATAAGCTTTCCATATCATCTCAGCTATTGATGCTTTCAAGCTTGAGACAGTGGTACCAATCGAAGGAAGGGCCATGAAGGGTGCCAACGAATGACCGGATCATCAAAGGCTCATTGCCAGAGATCACTCCCAAGTGAGACTTGAAATAAATCAATTGTTGAGTGGCGGAACCCTTCCCGTCAAACGACGTGAAGTTGATCAGGTTGAACTTCTCCGCATATGGGATAGACTCCCACTCTCTTGGATAGAGACATGTAATGTCGGTTTTCTTCATCTCATGAATGGACATCAAGGCATCGATTTTGTCCTCGAAGTCCTTCATCTTCTCATCCTCGCTTATATCCTTCCTTGGTCGATTTTGAGGAGGAGCATCATGGCCACCCCTGGCATCGTCATTATCGATGGGGCCGCCCCTAGCATCGTTATCTTTAGTAGGGTCACCTCCCCCTCCCCGCCATGCTTTGGTCAACGGGAGGGTTATCTACATCAAGGGGCTCGTCCATGTCTAAATTGCTACCTGCTCGATAGGTATTATTATGACGATTAGATTCGCCAATTTGATTAAAACAAAGTCCTAATCTGTTGGTCATGCATTTTCCTCATCTGTTGCATAACTATTTCCATTTTAATTTTGAATTATTCTTTCTGCTTGGCTAGAGCATCCTCAAGAATTTTGGCTATTTGCTCGGTGTTAATCATAAACACTTCCCGAGCTTATCCCATGCTAGACATTGTGTCGTTAGAGGCGATTGCAGAATAAGAGTCCGACAGTTTGTCATCGAAATGGGGTTCTTCATAGATTCTCGGGCAGTTGCTATGTCCGACGGCTTCTAGCTAAAGCCAAAATATTCGTTGAGATATTCCCGAACTGACTTCTCTTCTTGGAGAAAAATTAGGATTCGAGCCATTTGTAGCAATCACAGAATTTCCCTTGTTGATCATGTTGATGGTTACCTCTAGGAGTTCGTCCTCTTGAACAGTTGATCATTTCTTACGGAAACGCTTTGGCTTGGTTTTTAACGCTTTAGAGGAAGGCCTTTGGAATATCGAGACCCTCTATAGAGTAGCTTTGGGTAGCTACACGCTGATAATACTACCCTGATAAGTTTGGTATACGAAGAGTGAGAATCCGCTTCTCAGGTACTTCTCTTTCGAGATTTGTTCGTACTCTCAGTCCGATAGTACAACTCATCGGCATGATTGCCATAGTAACTTATCGTGTGTTGGCACGACTTCCCATGTATAATGTTGTCGTCGTCAGATAAAAACATTTCCTTCTAGGGATTTAATGTCTTGTTAGTGTCTTCAATAGTTACACGTTTAGAATCACGCTTTCGTGAGTGTGGGACCTCAACAGGCTCTTGGATTTCGACTCATAGTCCGAGGCGGTCAGTTATAGGGGTTTTCCCATTATAGGAAGCTTTCAAATTGTTACGAGGGAGCGTGAGACCCCCAGCTCGATGAGTTACTCGGGGTTTGTATACCGGGCCTAAGAGTTCTTTGGTTGGAGCTTTACCTTGATCCTCGTGCAAAGGACCAAGACGATCCGCCATTGCTTTCTTGCCTATGATAAGTCCACACTGCTGTGGGGTTTGACCAGAGATGCGGGTTTGATTGGAGCGTAGATGGAACTCGACGGAACAGGAAAGATAGGTGCGGGGACATGTCTGGCTTGGCCCTGGTACGGGTCACGTTAGGGTGACTCGCATTTTTCGGTCTTTTGCTGCTGTTTTGAGATTTGGCCTCCAGACTTGGCGCGATTTTGCTGGTTCCTTAGCCACCTCTTGCTTCTGCAACTCTCAGGCCTTCTGCATAAGAATCCACGCACGCGCAAGGAGTGTGCGATGCTTTTGGATGCGCTCCTCATGGGTTGAATGAGTCATTTTGACTTGGATCCATTCATTCGTTGCTGGTTTGGAGGAGGGTCTGTTTGCTCACAGTTGAGGCATTCGGTGCTCCTTGAATTTTAGATCCATTTCGTAACGGATCCCATCTACAGGCTCCAAAGCCTTAGCGAATTGGCGCATGAGGCGTTGGCGGTGTCTTTGGCGAGCTCTCTTTGATAAAGTAGGCGTGCCTCCAGCGGCTATCTCCTTGATTGAGGAGAAGTCCAGATCTGCAGATCCGACCTCGTTAGAGGTTGGAGAGACGTTGCAAGGCGTGATTGCAGTAGTAACAGGGGCATTGATTTTCCTACGGTTGCAAGGCGTGAGGATCTGGAGGAGGAGAACAATGGATACTCCTCGAACTTGGCCTGGTCGAACTTGTACTCGACCTCTACGTTGACCGGGATCTGGATCTGAGGTTGTAATACATCAGCCTTCGCAGAAAGGCTGTTGGCTCCCACTGTGGTCGCCAGCGTGTTTACGTTGAAAGTTGGTTTATTCATCGCCGAATCTATTACAATTGTTTATTAATTACAGATTCAAGAGAGTGTGTCTTTTTATAAGATCTCTCGTTACAACGAAAATAAAATAAAAATTATAACTCTCTTCAAACATACGCAAAGGGCGTTTATTACCCATTGTTTGCGTAGGAACTTTGCATGTACCGGGGACGCGTTAGTCCATGGACCATCGCGGATCAGATCTGGTTGACAATGATAGATTAATGCTCTTATTTCAAGGAAACAATCACAAAAGTGATAATCTCGACCAAGCGAGATTACGACTCTTTTCGAGATCAAAACCAAGTTTGATGCGGAGAAAAAAAAAGAAATGGGCCTCAGATCCTTCGAATAGCTCCATCTTTATGTTGAAGTTCACCAAGGTCTGCTAACCCTCCTCTGAAATTCGTGCTCCACTCTTCAGTTTGACAGCACCTCGCCTTCTAATTTCAAATCCTTACAAATGGAGGCCCTAGGCTTATATTTATAGGCTTCGGTTGTAGTATTTTTAGATAAGAACTGATGATTTGACGTTATCCGCAGTTAACAACCACTTAGCCATGTTCAGAGATAGTATCAAAATAGTTGGGGGGGCTCTAAAATGATCAAATCCTACGTAAACCCGTCGAAAACATGTTTTCAGATCAAAACTGCGCAAGCCACCATTTGGTGGCTCGGTAGGGTGAGAGCCACCAATTGGTGGCTCAGCCATTAGCCGAGCCACTGGCTTTGGCCGAGTTATTTTGGTGCGACCCGGACACTAGGGACTGTTTCGGTTTTTTAGGTTTTGACTTGTTTCGTCGTTATGCGTATTTCATCATTTGTTGATTTGTACGCTTCACTGATTCACTTCATGTGTTTCGTTAATTTGGAGGCGATTGATGAGTGCGTTGACCACTCAGAGCTGGCCGGTGAGCGTCCGGGCTACTTGGGGGTGGCTTGTTGCTACGTCATCAACGATTTGCCGATTCGCTTCATGCGCTTATCGTCGTCAGATAATCCTCCTTGACTATAATGATGACGTTCATCATTTTCTCTCCGTCTCGAGCTGTGTTCGGGGACCTATAAGTAATTTTTGATACCTACATACATATAAGCTATGCACTCTAAATTCTTATGTCTTTTATAGAGTCAAAAAGTTTGAATATGAGCCTCTAACATGTTACTCTCACAACAACAAAATCCACTTAGCAGATGTGGATATTCCAGATGAGTTATGTATCCTATATGCAATGCAATTGCCCTAGGCAAGTAAGTTATAATAGCATTTTTTATTCACATCATTTAGCGTAAGATTTGATAGGGACTTTGTATCAAAGAAAAAAAATTATATTTAGAGCACATAGCGAAATATATCATAATCTTCCTGTTCTAATTTCGTAAAAAAATAATTTTTTATACTTTCAGTTTTACTTCTATGATACAAAAAATGAGCTATAAAATTGAATGAGAATATTAGATAATATAAATATGAGTGAAATAATAACTAAAAGTTAATGTGAATATGAGTCAAACCACAACTAAAAGTTTAATGGACATATTGCAAGTAAATTCATATGCAAAATTCTTTTACGAATTGAATGATCATCCATCTTTTGAAGACTTCAAGATACTAATAAATAGAGGTGTTGTATTAGATTAATGTGTTTATAACTCACAAATAGTAGATCACGTGGCCACAGTCCGGATTGAAGGAAACAATGACAATATTTTATTTAAGAGAGTGATTATTGAGTTGATGATCAATCCCACAAAAAACTTTATTTTCTTTTTTATTTTTACTCTATTATTATTAATTTAAATAATTATGATATTCAACCACGTGCATTGCATGAGCATCTCAACTAGTATATATATATATATGAGAAAAATGTGTATGCTTGGTACGAAGCACAAGTTTTTATGCTTGGTAGTGAGGTGACAGATTCCTCTCCACTCATTGAAATCAGGACCTACATTCACATTGGTTAGGGAGTGGTTGGGAATTGGAATGAGTGGATGAGAATAGGACACTTGTTGATGTCCGAGATCACACAGTCGATCGAAGTTACGTAGTCGTTGAGTTTTCGAGGGGTTGAGTCGTCATGGGGGGCTGCTTCCTACGCTGAGTAGTAATCCTTTGATATGAAGAGGGTCGACTGAATCCGCCTCTCGAGTCGTCTTTGAGGAATTATGTGGACTCGGCTGGGGGTGTAGGCTGTCTAAAAATCACAATAGATAGCTGATCCCTCATCAAACACCGATGATGGAAGTTACAATTTGATGACTTCCAGAAGGCTATAATTCGAAGACTTTCACGTAGATCGATGAAGGTTATAATCTGACAACCTTCACAACAACCGATAAAAGCACTAGTTCAACAGCCTTCACAATCAACATCGGGAGTTACAATTTGACAACTCTCATATTTTCGAGTAGCCAAGGTGAATGTCACTCAATAACGGTCTTTGCAACGCTCTAGCAAAAGAGACTACAAATCGACGGTCTCTTCAAGTCAAAACGCACGGGTCGGACTTGCGTTGCAACATCAAAACACACGGGTCGGACCTGCATTGCAACATCAAAACGCACGGGTCGGACCCGTGTTGTAACATCAAAACGCACGGGTCGAACCAGCGTTATAACCTCAAAACGCAGAGGTCATCCTTGTGTTATAACATCAAAACGCAGAGGTCATGATTGCGTTCCAGAGTCAAAACGCAGAGGTCATGGCTGCATTCCAGAGTCAAAATGCAGAGGTCGTGCCTGCATTCCAGAGTCAAAACATATAGTTCGTGGACTCAAAATGCAGAGTTCATGCAGAGCCCAACTCTGCGTTTCAGAGTTCACAACACTGTGTGACCTGTGCATTTTCAACCTAAAACAGGCCTAACTCCGCGTTTTGATGTCTAAAACGCAGAGTTCGGGCCCAGAACGCCCAGATTAGCGTTTTGACTTGTTCAAAGCACAAACTGAACGGTTTCAAAATCGTTTTCCCCACGATTTGGGGAGCTGTTTAAGGGGGTGTTACACCCCACTCAGCCCCATTTAGGAGCAAATTAAGGGGGCGGTTACACCCCCTTAATCCCCTATAAATACCTCAAAACTCAACTGAGTTCGGATCCTAGATTTTGGGGCAGAATAGAAGAGATCTTGGCTCTTTCTCTCTTTGGGGGATCGCTGGCTTTTTGGGGAATTGCTGAAGCTTTGGAGATCGACCACCGGAGCTTTCTGCTGGCCTTGGCTTACTAACCGATTTTCGGTTCAAATCAACTCTTTTACAGAGTTCTTCTAAACTCATTCAGAGTTCTAAAACTTGCTTTGCAAGTTCTCCACAGCATCAAACCGTGAGGAGAAGACATCGTTCCGGTGAAGTAAAACGTAGGATCGTCAACGGAGAGCAAACTCGACGCGAGCATTCGAGGGAGGCACTCCATCGCCACCGTGAAGAACCCAGAGTTAAACAAAGGGGAGAATCCAGATCATTCTTTTCTCTTTTGTAATAAGGAAATCTAATTGTAACTGGGATTAAAGGAATACAAATCAAATTTTTCCTTCGTTTCTTTTACTGCAAATTTTTCCACAAACAGGGGGAGTGATGCCTTGGCTGTCCTTTAGGTCGACTCCGAGGAGTGTTGAATCTCTGGAATGCTGATTTTCGTACCCTCTAACACTACCTTCTGAGTCGGTAGATCGCGTCGGATCAGGTGAGAGGTCGAGATGTCTTGAGTCGACCAATAATATCTTCCGAGCCGGTCTACCTGGTGGGTAAAGGTGTCGGTTTGCGGGGTTGTATATTTGTGGAGAATAGGGGACACCCTATAACAACACCTCACTAGCTACCAAGCACAAGTTTTGTGCTTGGT
>BQKN01066405.1:165823-177443 GCA_022839385.1 Asparagus kiusianus
ATATATATATATATATATATATATATTGATGATGATGCGTATTTGCCCAGACTATCGAATGCTCTCATTTCTTGGTCTTTCTCTCTTATTTTCAACTTCTTGTAGAATGTTTTATGCCAAACCAGACTGTCTAAGCAGATGATCCAGCACATACATCTCCACAATAAAAGCATATGAGAGGAACGCTTGCTCTCTATATAATTTGGCCATCCATGCAAATTGGTTGTAGATGAGCAAGATGGTCACCATTTGGCTCCCTATCAAACTAAAAAATGTTATACATAACAATATTTCATTAAAAATTGGTGGTAGATTGATTTTTTTTAAAAAAATAAAATTTGATACCTGATAAATCTTCATGTGATCAATCTCATTTTTGTAAAAATCTAACTATCTTGCCTACATTGGTAGAAAAACAAGCAAACTAGATGGAATTTTCCGTCTGGGTTGTTTAAGATTTCGTCTAATTTGATCTATCTCGACGCATTCCGTCCAGGAAAGTCCGTCTAGAATAATTCTGTCTAGTTTGACTCAAACTAGACGGAATTCTGTCAAGATAGATCAAACTAGATGGAAAGTAACCTAGACGGAATGAGAAAAACCGTCTAGGTTGCAACCTAGACGGAATTCCATCTAGGTTGCTATTCTAGACGGAATTCCGTCTAGAAATCCGTCTAGGTTGCAACAATGGCAACATAGACGGATTCCGTCTAGACTAGTGTAACCTAGACGAAAATTCCGTCTAGGTTGCTTTTTTTCCAAAAAAATAGTTTTAAATATCAATTCCCTGTACATTTAATTACAATTATGATATACATATGAATACATCCAGGCAAATATAATCAAATTTCATATCAAGTCCATCCATAACTAAATATAATCAAATATCATCTTTAATATACAGATCCAACCATCCAATCTAAAATATACATCCAACAATTTTGTCCAATAAATACATCCAAGAATCTGTGTCAATCTCCACTTTAGTAAAAACTTAAATTATCTGAATATTTACAACATATACACTAGCAATACTAAGTCCATCCATAACACGAGATGAATAAGATAGAGTACACGACATGAATAAAAGTAGAGCGCTATAACAAATAAAAATTGTTTATTGCATTAAAAAACAAAAAAACCTCACATCTCATTGATGTCGCCGGTATCTCTATCCCTTGTACGAGGACAGGTGTTGCTCCCTCCAATATCTCCAACCTTAAGGTCCAATTGAATAATAATTTAGAGTTATGTAAAGTTTGATAATATATTAAACATAGAGAATTTATTAAATATACTAGTACGTTGCTCTGTGTTATTAAACATATTAAACAAAATATTTTTGAATTATGTGGTGTTCGATAACATATTAAACATAAATGATTTTTATAAATATAAGGAATAATAAGATTCCTGAGCGCTGCTCTGCCCAACGCTGGAATTATCGACACCTGAGCTAATGAGTCGTATGATACCACCAAACAGACTAGATGGAATCACACCAGCCAAATAATCTACAATGTAAGACATGACATAGTCCATCGAGTGGGCCCTCATCGCAACTCTGCTCATCTCCCTAGTCACCTGAACATGCAGCTATGGGTCAAACTTGTCAGACAAATACGCAGAGACACGTAGGACAAATGGCATAGCCTGAAAACTGCTTGGGGCAGCTCTCATTATTGTAGATAGCGTAGAGGATGTTGTGAATGATCTTATGCTTATGTCTGGTGAAGCTCCAACACCATGCAGATGATATCTTCCTCTACTATTATTAGGGAGAAATAAATATTAGATTTTGCTCTCAAATTCAATAATATTAAATAAATATAAATAGGAACATAGTATTCTAATTGATTTGATTTTTTTACCATCCCTACCTATTATGCCCCAATAGGTTATGAGTGAGAGTGATGTTACCTCTTGAGAAAGCATGTGTGGGTCCGGCTCGCCTTGTACTTCCTCCTGCGACATATACAGTGTTGCAGCCTCCTTGGTTACAGTTTCAAAACCCTCCTAAAGCACAAATATAAGTTTACAAATATCAAATTGGTTGCAACTTTATTTTAATAATTATTCAAGGTAAATACCAAATTGACTTACTTGCAAATTTGTTTACTACTAAGTCAATGTGTTGGATTATTCACATGTCATATATTCCTCTGTAAAGACCATATTATTCATGTTCTAGTTTTTTTTATAAAATTAAGAACGAAATAGAGTTAATAATACTAATTAAGTTATATATAAGCCCCACCACCAACTCGAGATTTTCCTTGATTTTATCATGATTCTTGTCCTCATCCCTATATCGATCACGGAAAGTACCATATGCCAACTTTGCCTTCAAGTTTATTGGTATTATTATTTTTTCCTGTCATATTATAAATTTATGAGATTTCATAGTCATACTAAGCATTAAGATTATTTAAAGCTTTAAATTACATATATCATATCCCGACAATAACCATCCTCCGGGATGGCATAGGAGTGTGCGCCCAAGTGGTGGTCATGTATCTTCTTCTTTCTATTCAGTGATCCCTTTGTTGATTTATTCTTTAAAAAATATATTTTAGTAAATATGCAATGAAAGAATATCTCAAGGTTTTAGTATAGTTTTTATGAAACTAACCTGGGAGGCAACAGTCCCAATACATGAGGAGAGTTGTGAAATAAAGCTCGTCAACTCTATCATCGAGGTTTAAAAACCTCTGTCAGTCCTCCGAATACTTATCATAGGTTTCGTACTTAATTTGATGCCTCCATTGTTTGAAGAAAACTTCAACCTTAACATTAAAAACATAATGCCAAGCCCCCTCAAAATCCTCAAGGCAAAAGCTTTCTTGTAAAATTGCATACGGATTCAGTTAGGATAATTTAATATCAATTACTAATTATTAATAAATGAAAAGCTAAAGTAATTTAAAGTTATCATAAGCTCATTCCATATCTCCTCATAGGCGGCCCATGGTAGTTCTTGAAAATTAAAATAAGGATTGATGATGTTCGCTCTACACACAAGAACCCCAATATACGAATTCAATATTGACGACTAAGAGCCAATGGGTAATGCATCATTATTCCATCAAATAATGGCTCTCATGCCTCTTGGCGGTTGTTTAGACTCGGGCTTACTC
This sequence comes from Asparagus kiusianus, assembly GCA_022839385.1. Classification (NCBI taxonomy): domain Eukaryota; kingdom Viridiplantae; phylum Streptophyta; class Magnoliopsida; order Asparagales; family Asparagaceae; genus Asparagus; species Asparagus kiusianus. Next base: position 168,961 of record BQKN01066405.1, read on the forward strand.
CAGCCACATTGTTCCTTCATTTCAGCATAACTCATGAAGGCGTCACATCCCTCCTTGTATCGCGTGCATGAAATTTATGAAGCTGTGAAATATCTATCCATGATTTGTCAGGAACTATTCTCATCTGTACATTATATATAATTATTAACTACGATTAATCTCATAATTACTAGTACATTCATGACTCTTTGTGACAATATTCATACAACACACATCAAACATACGTTCATATATCATTTAACAATATGAATAATTTTCTACATAAAATATATCTGAAACGTACATAGAAATTAATTACACCAATCTAGCGGCTATCATAGGAAGACTTCTATCCATTAAGAATATAATAGTGCTTACATCCAACTTCGTAAACTTTGTATATTTTTATTTCTTAAGAATTTTTGGCAGCACCTACTTGCTGTTCTTCCTGTACATTGTGCGGATGTTATTATGTGTATCGAAAATAGCTCAAAACACATAGCAACTTACGTTTATTGTACATAGAGAACAACGAATACGTGATGCAGAAACTTTTAAGAATGAAAATACACAAAGTTGGATGTATGCACTACTATATTCCTAACCCGTCCGAGAAAGAAAGATCGAATAATTACGAATTTTAATACTAATTCTTTATTCGTATAATATAAAGTAAATGATCATTTTTGGGAAAAACTTTGTCTCCTACCTAAATATGAGTCGTCTATCTTATATTATAAGTCCAAAGAATTGGATGTAATTATTAGACGGAAGTCTAGGGATAAAGTTATTTTTTCATTCACCTAAATTAGATATATAACACATTATTAAAAGTTCTAATATGTTATATATCATTCTATTTTTAAAAAAAAATTATTTCACATATTTTCACATCAAAACCTTACATAATCACACATATTTATAGTTTTTACATCATAATTAGGAGTGATGGACTATTATGAATCGAGTATTTTTTACATCATAATTTATGGATTTTAAACTAAATTCATCAATAAACAATATAAAAACTAGAAATTTCTAACTTTTCATGAAAATCATATATTTCAAAGAGATGAGAGGCAGTGGTCACGATCGAGTTGAGAAATTAGCCGCGGGAACGGTACCCGAGGGAAGCTAGGGTTTTATTTTTTTTAATTGAGGGGGACCTTGGGGCGACCAATGGAGGGAGAGGGAAATGTGAGAGAGGGCAGCGAGGGTCGGGGGCGAGGTGACGGCCAATGGAGGGAGAGGGAGATGGGAGAGAGGGCAGCGGGGGCGACAAATGGAGGGGGTAGATGCTAGAGAGGGCAACGGGGGCGGCAAATGGAGGGGGGTAGATGCTAGAGAGGGCAGCAGGGGCAGGGGGCAAGGGGGGCGACTAGGGGGGAAGGGGTGATGGGGGAAGAGGGAGAGGGTGGCGAGGACAGCAGGGGTAGGGGGATGGCAGCTAAGAAGAGAGAGGGTAGGGGGCGGGTCATGTGAGGAGAGAGGGTGGGGGGCGGTTGGCGTGTGAGAGGAGCAGAGGGATGAGAGAGAGAGAGGATGATAGAGAGACGGCGAGAGGAGGGGCGGCGGGGTGGGTCGGCGAGGGGGTTTAGTGTTAGGGTTTTCTCGGGGGTAGAGGAACGTGGATAGGGAGAGTTAGGGCGGGGGGGATAGGGTTAGGGTTTTGTAAAAAAAAATTATTAAAGACAACCTAGACAGAATTTTCGTCTAGGTTGCTTTTTAATTTTGAAAAATTAAAAAAATTTCATCTAGTTTGACATTCTAGACAGAAATCTCTGTCTAGAATGCCTCAAACTAGACGGAGCAACCTAGACGGAAATAATTTTATCTAGATTGTTCCGTCTAGTTTGTTTGTTTTTCTACTATTGTTAGGTCTCCTCATAGCATTTTTGGACATTTTATCTGTGTGACTGATCAATGTTTAGAATCTAATACCGAAAGTATAATTCAAAAATATTTCTGTATTGGGTAGTCTTAAAAGTGTTTATCTATAGTCAAGTGGAATATGTCCATCTAAAGCTCATTTATCGCATAATCTCGATTTTAGAACAAGTCTCTCCCACGCCAAAAACATGCAATAAACTCAAACATCCCTTGAGCTCTTTATTTTACACGATAGACACCTTGGGTATTTTTTGTATAGATATGCTAAAATAGCACTACCCGATGATAATGTGCCACAAGCGTCCAAGTCCTCGAGGAGTGGTAACCACATATTATGTCAAAGAAATGAATTCCAATGTATTTAAGTAAATAATTGAATTAGATATGCATTTAAATTACAAATGATATTATCTCAAATGCACTTTATATTTACTAGATTTGAAAATTAGAAGCGTCTCTATCATGTGCATAATGTATGCACGTGTGCCGCTCGATCATGAGCTGGGATACATCAACTAGCAACAGGTATGAGAAAGTATCTTTCATCCACTTCAATCTAATATTCCCTTCGGGCAATGAGGGTGGAGCTACACTCAATAGATCCTCATATACTCATCGTAATACATATCTAACACATGAACCATCAAAGAGGCGACCAGAATTATTGATACATCTTGCAAAGTAATTCTCCACTCTCCAAGAAGCAGATGGAAAGTGTTGGTCACCGGTTTCTATCTACATAACAAAGTGCTAAGCAGCGGCTAATCTAATTTTATCCATCATAGTTGTTAATGTTAATTATCAAACATAGGATTATTTGAGAGTTTGCATAGTGATTAGGGTCCTCTAGTTCCTTCTAATAAGGGGTTATGTGGCTCATTGTTCTTCCATGTACATGAAGGAACTCGTAGGAGGGTGGAGTTGGGTTCTCCTATTGTTTCTCAGACAATCAAGTTAGTATGTCATCTTGAGTGGGAAGTATAGGGTTAATTCTTAATTACGTAAAAAAAGCCAAAGAATGTTACCTCATGCAGTGCTGCTCTTTTTTTATAGTGCATGTTAGACAGTTGAGTCGACAGACATGTGCATGTGTTGGTTGCTGAAGGAGGTGAGTCACTTGGTCATTTATTACGAAAATATTAGCAAGTGTTTGGTGCTGACTGAGTCCGATGAGTAATAAAGACTATGAAGGCTGGAGTAATAATGATGTTGTCAATGCAGTTAATGCGAGAGTAATCAGCTGACGAGTGGTTCGAGGTAACTGTCGCCCTTCGACTCACCAGGTCCAGGGCCAAGAGCACCACCTTTCGACTCGGTTACATCATATGTCAGCTGAAAAGTTGGCCAAGTCAGATCGCTTATGGAGTTAATTGAGGGGTTGGCCGAGTAGTATCGTTTTTTGACTCGGTTACGCGAGATGTCAGCTAATCATGTCGGTCATGCCGAAGAGGAGGTATCTTGGTCTTGAATTAGTATAGTTAGGCATAGTACAAGACACATGTCGACTTTTCTGTGGAGATTACTATTTAGTAATTTAGGAGTTATAACAATAACTTCGAGCATATGAGAAAATTAACTCATGCTACCGTGGCAATAATACACTCATCCTCAAGTAGCCAACGGGTATGCCCGGGGCTATGATCAACCATGACTAGCTCCGTTCCTTTACATAGCTAAGAAATATAGTATTAGATATCATAATAAATATTTACTTTAGAAATTAGATTTTATGTATTCAACAAATTGGTTAACTTTGAAAATAATAGAGTCTCAGAATAGTGGTATGACTGATCATATAGGACCTCATCATTATCCAGCCCCAGAAGCATAGTGTGTATACCTTCACTTACAATTAATCACATATTAGTACTTTTTGTATTAATAATATTATAATAAAAATCATAAAGTAAATATAGACAACTTATTACTAGTTAGTTGCTATCTACTTGTTCCTATGCAATGAGGCCTATTATGACTCAGTTGATTGCATTGACTACACTTAATCCGTTTTACTACTCCTTGCCGCCTTTGATCCATGGTACCACTAATGCGCACAGATCGGGATCATCTCGCTTATCTTTTATACTAAGGTGATAATAAATGCTGTTCATTATAAACTTACTAATAGCGACTATCATCGAGAGAATAAAAACTCTCTTTGTATTCTTTTTGGTAATGATTCATTAAATACTAAGCAACACAATACTGATCATAAGGCATTCTAGCACGACCATCTTGATTGAAACTAGCCGTTAGAACATGTTAACATGACAATTTTTACATCGGAGTTGGACGGCGTTGGTAGGCATAGAAGTTTATTGTTTTGTTCGAGCAAGTCGAGGAAGTGAACATATCATGTAAAGAGAGGAGTAAGAGATCAAGAGATGTGGCCGGGATAGGGTGGGATCTGAGCTAGTGTTGGTTCTGCTCATGCGAGTTGAAGGAGTCGAGAGAGAATTAGGGCTAAGATAGGAATTAGGGCACGCGTTGGCTCATTGTATAATGTCGACAAATACATAAGACTACTAGTCTTGTGTATTAGTTGGCAAATCCTTCTAATTTCAGCAAGGGACTATCAGTCCTCGTGCGTTTTATTAGCTAAGGCTAAAGTCTCTGCTATATACACAGAACTATTAGTCCCATTTATATTATAAGAATCAAATTATCCTTAATTACAAGCCACTAATTACATGAGACTACTTGTCCCGTGTATTTTAAAGAAGTTTTTTTAATCGACCTCTTTTTGACCATCATGATGATGTGGCAAAAAAAGATTGATTTGACAACTTAATGAGCAAAATGATCGAACCTAGTTAAGGAGTAATGTCCCTGACTCAAAAGGGCTATTAGAGCATCTCCAACAGCTTCCACATTTCCCACTTTTAGAGAATTTAGTTAGGTTTTTGGTCCAATAGATTCCCCATCTCATTCCCCAAAATAGAGATGGAGGAGAAAAAATGGGGAAGCTTCCCCAAATCTGCAGCATTCTTCAAATTTTTGGAGGAAAAAAGAGATTCTTCAAAATGGGGAAGCTGTTGGAGTTGGTATAAAAATAATTTGGAGAATATGACTTTTACTTCCCCATTTTAGAGAAAATTTTAGAGAAGCTGTTGAAGATGCCTTTTTATTTACGACACCTTTAGCGTAAACGGGATCTTAACACCAATAAGTAGTGCACATCAGTGATATTTGGGTTGAGTTGGTTTTTTTTTGGTGCAATTTCATCAAAAGTGAAAGGGTTTTGGTCCGTACCCGCATATGAAGATTTCTGGTGATCTAAGAGAAAGCTGCAACATGATGAATCGAAGGTCAACTTGGGCCGCCCAATTAAATCCATCCAAGCCCAAGATGTTGCACTGAAACCCATCCCTTTACTCTCTTTCCAACGGATCACGACATTTGCTCTGTAGGTTTCGTATGACTATTGCTCTTTTTTTTTATGAGGCACGTCGGCCATAACCGCGAGTCACTTTACCACGCGAGTCACTTTACCACGCGCACGTGTGAGTATGATGGCACTGTTATACGGGGAAACTCAGTTAATGTGAAGCTTGATTTATGGGCTCATTTTTGTTAGGGGAGGGGCAAACTTCAGAATGTCACCCGATGCTTTAGAGTGTCTCCGACAAAATCGTTTAAATTCTCAATATTAAAATTTAAGCTAAATTACCAAACTGGCATTCTAATTTGATCATATTTTCTAATATGTTTATTTATTTCGGTTTTGGCATAAACATGATATTTTAACTTATGCTTTGTTGCTAATAGAATCATTTTTTTCTCGCCAGTGGTAAGGGCATCTCCAACCCAGCACCAAAATGGTGCAAACAGTGCTTTTTGTTGCACTGTTCATTCTCCAACCCAGCCTCATTTTCGTGCCATTTTGGTGCAGTTGAACAGTGCTGCACCAAATATGGTGTTGCACTGTTCATCCGCCCAATTACTGTTAATTTTAAAAAAATTAAATATTTATTTTTACTTATTAATTAATATAAAAATAGATAAAAGAAAATAATCTGAGAATATTCTTTTTTGGTGCAAAAAATGGTGCAATGTGTTGGAAATGTATTACTGTTTGATGTGACTTTTGCACCATTTTGATACAAAATTTGCACCATTTTGATGCAATGGGTTGGAGATGGTCTAAACATTGCAGCGAACTATATTTTCTTTTTTAACTTCTTCCATCCTTTGACCTATCAAAATTATTATTTTTATATCCTCTTTCTCCTTCAACCTCCTTCAATTCAATTTCTCTTACCCATTTACTTACTAATATTCACTTTTGAGCCCTCTCTGTCTCTTTCAAACTCCCGCGATTCAAATCTAAATCCTAACCCAAACCCAACAACCTTCAATAAAGTTGTTACTAATTTGGATCAGGGTGTCTCTTTCAAACTCCCGCGATTCAAATCTAAATCCTAACCCAAACCCAACAACCTTCAATAAAGTTGTTACTAATTTGGATCAGGGTTTTGTTACGTTATCAAAGCTCTGCATGCAATAAACTCACAGAAGTTGGTGAATGTACTACACATTTTCATTGAAGAGAGAAAAAGGCTTAAATAGCCTTTTACAAGGAATTTTAAAACAGACTAATTCAACCCCGATTAACAAACCTAATCGTGATCCTAACAAAGTGAGAAATAGTCAAATAACAAACTTGATCTCAAATAACAAACTTGATCCTACAAACTAGGAATTGTTAACTTGAAACTAAAACGAAGTAAACTGAAAGAACGAGTAAACAGCAAACTCTAACAAACTAGTGCATCCACCATCACCGAATTTGTAGCTTCCAACAAATTCCTCCCCTAAACTGGAAATGCTAACAAGCATCCAATTTATTCAGTCAATGCTTGAACACCAAGAAGTTGACGAAGTTTCACAAACGTTTTGAACTTCACAGGATTTTTGTCATTATGTCTGCAACCCGGTTCTCAGTTCCACAAAAAACTAACTTCACAGCTCCCTCATTAGTAAGATCACGCAAGAAATGATACCTCATGTGTATATGTTTAGTTCTCCTATGCATAACCAGATTCTTTGAAAGCTTAATAGAAGAACTATTATCACGCAAGATCTCTACACACTTACATTGAGAGAAGCCAATTTGGGAAAGAACTTCCTTCATCCAAATACACTGACATGCGCAAGCTGCTGCTGCCACGTACTCGGCCTCCATCGAAGACAAAGTAACTATTGTCTGCTTTCTTAAACTCCAACATACAGCAGCTTCACTCAGCAGAAAAACATACCTAGACGTACTCCTCCTATCGTCCACATCTCCTGCGTAGTCACTGTTTGTGTACGCCTTCAACTCACTACTAGATCCGCTCTTGTAAAACCATCCCTAGTCTAGTGTCCCTTTCAAGTACCTGAGCACCCTTTTAGTAGCCTGTAAATGTTCCTCCTTTGGTTTGGCCATAAATCTGCTAATAAGACACACAACGTACATCATATCCGGCCTTGTTGTCATCAAATATATCAAACTTCCCACTAACTGCTTATACAACGTTGCATCTACATCTGCACCACCAACTTCTTTGGACAGCTTAGTTCCAGGAACTAGTGGATTCTTCACGGGATTGTAATTCCATGTTTTGAACCTCTCCAGAACTTCTCTTGTGTACTTCTTTTGTTTGGCACAGATGAATTCCCTTAGAACTCTGCTGGACCTCCACACCCAAGAACTATCTCATCTTCCCAAGATCGATCATCTCGAACTCTAGTTTCATTGAGTTCCTGAACTTTTCACACACACACCAACATCATTGCCTGCATATATCAAATCATCAACATAGAGGCTCAACATCAGCAGCTTTTCACCTTCTACTTTTTTTTGACAAATAATGTATGATCATGACTGCTTCTCTCGAATCCTTCTCTGAGAAAGTAACTTTTAATTCGACTAAACCAGGCCCTAGGGGCTTGTTTTAGTCCATATAGTGCCTTATTGAGTCTATACACTTTGTCTTCCTCCCCTTCTTTGATGTACCCCTCTGGTTGCTCAACGTATACCACTTCTTTCAATTCTCCATACAGAAAGACACTTTTTATGTCAAGCTGGTACACCAACCAACCTCTTTGAGTAGCCATAGCTAACAACATTCTTATTGTGTCCCAACGAGCAACTGGAGCGAATATTTCATTGTAGTCAACACCTTGCTTCTGTGCATAGCCTTTTGCAACTAATCTGGCATTGTACTTGTCAACATCACCATTTTCGTTGAACTTGATCTTGAAGACCCACTTCATTCCAATCTTTTTAGCTCCCATAGGCAGACATAGAAGCTCTCAAGTCTTATTGCTCTCGATGGCCTCTATTTCAAGCTTCATTACATCTAGGGGTGAGCATTGTTCGGCTCACACCGAACAAACCGACCGAACTACCTAACTTTGGGCAGTTTGGTGTGGTTCTTAACAAGCCTCATTTTCTGGTCGGGTTCTGACGAGTTTAGACCGATTAAACCGACCCGACTACTAACCGATCTCTCTCTCCATTTCTCATTCGTTACCACTAACCCATACCCATACCTGTTACCTGACTGCCTATCTATAAAATCCCTCTCTCTCTCTCTCTCTCTCTCTCTCTCTCTCTCTCTCTCTCTCTC
>BQKN01066405.1:177453-187847 GCA_022839385.1 Asparagus kiusianus
CTCTCTCTCTCTCTCTCTCTCTCTCTCTCTCTCTCTCTCTCTCTCTCGATCCGGTCCTCGCCGCTGCCTCCACCATGGGTCCATGACCATCATACTCCTCCCCAGTCCCCAACCTCTCGCTCGCCAGCCCCTCACCTCCGACCGTCAGATCCTAAACCCTAACCCACCCCAGTCCCCCTTCTTTAGCCAATGGGTAGTGACGTCGATGACGGCGTTGAAGCAAAGCAAAGAATCCTTCGGATCAAAACGTTTCAAAAGATTCCTCTTTCTTCTCAATCAACTCAATCCTCAACTCTAAAATTTCTCCCTCTCGATGGCGGGAGGACCAAAGAAGGGGGAGACAGATGCGCCTTCATCGTTGTCATCGCCGTCATCATCATTGCCATCGTCGAAGAAGAAGAAGAAAAAGAGTGGATTCTTTGGTTAGTTATGGAAGGGGATCTTCGAATCAAGGAGCGACGACTACGAGAAGAAGCTGCAATACTTGTCGAAGGAGGAGGCCGCTATTCATGCAAGGTTGAATAGGAGAGCTCACTCTTCGAGGAGGAGGGCCAGGAACATCATCGTTTTCTCCTTGAGGTCAGCGGGTTTCTTTATTTTTTTTCTTTTAATTTTTGTTTAATTTAGGTAAGTTAATTTTTTAAGTTATGTTCTGAAATTTTATGTTGAGTGCGTGAAGATAATAGTGGTTGAGGAGCACAGTGTGTTGCATTCCAAAAAAGGGAGGGGGACTTTTGCTGCCAAATTCTTTGCTGTAACATATGTTATATTAGTTTTTATTAAAAGTTTGATGAAGTTGGAAGCGAACAAACCGAACTGAACCACATCGAACCGACTTACAACAGTTTGGTTCGATTTTGAATAATGGGCGGTTCGGTTCGGTTGTTCAAAATTTGATAAAAACCAAACCAAACCGACCGTTTGCACACCCCTAATTGCATCCGTCCATTTTTCTTCTTTAGCAGCCTCCTCATGGTTGGTGCTTCATGTGACATGAATAACGCCAAGTTCTGATCACCTTCTTCCTCTGATAACCCTTCTCCACTCATGTAGTCTTGTAACCATGCTGGTGCTCGCTGAACTCTCTCTTATGGTGAGCTTGATACACTTTGTTCCGGTGAGTTTTTAGGCTCGATACTTGTCTCCAGTGGACTCTCCTCTACCTCATTTGTTTCATTTTCATGCACTGCATCATCGTCTCCATCTCCCCAGTCTAGAACATCAAGTTTGGCTTCCTCTGAGCTTATTCCCCAATTCCACTGCTCATTCTCTTCAAAAATCACGTCTCGGCTTATGATCACTTTCTTTGTAATCGGATCATAAAGCCGATAAGCTTTTGATTCATCACTTACACCGAGAAGTACGCATTTGTGGCTTCTATCATCAAGTTTCAGTCTCTTCTTCTTTATAATCGAATCATTCTCGCCCCAGTCTATAACATCAAGCTTGGCTTCCTCTGAGCTCATTCCCTAATTCCACTACTCATTCTCTTTAAAAATCACGTCTCGGCTTATGATCATTTTCTTTGTTATCGGATCATAAAGCCGATAAGATTTTGATTCATCACTTACACCGAGAAGTACACATTTGTGGCTTTTATCATCAAGTTTTAGTTTCTTCTTCTCAGGAATATGCACATGGACAATGCACCCGAACAATCTAAAGTGCTCCACACTCGGTTTGATGTCGCTCTAACATTCTTCAGGAACCTTATCCTTCACAGCCACTGTCAGACTTCTATTCAACAGATGAGTTGTCCATCTAGCTACCTCTGGCCAGAAGGCCTTTGGCATCTCTTTCTATATCAATAAACATCGGACCATGTTCATGATAGTGTGGTTCCGGCGCTCAGCTACTCCATTTTGTTGCAGAGTGTAGGAAGTCATCAGTTGCCTTTTGATGTCATGTTCTTCACAGAAAGTGTTGAACTCGTACGACGTAAACTCGCCTCCCCTGTCAGTTCATAAGCAACATATACTCTTCCCTATCTTTTTCTCAACTAAATGCTTGAAATTCTTAAACATAGCGAAAGTCTCACTCTTTTCAACTAAGAAATATATCTATACTTTTTGACTAAAGTCATCAACAAAAACCAAAAGGTACCTCTTCTTGCTGTTCGACATAGGTATGATAGGACCACACAAGTCTGCATGAATCAGTTGCAACCTTTCTGATGCTCTCCAATGACTTCTTTTTGGTATAGCTTGATAATGTTGTTTTCCCATATTGCACACACGACACACCTTGTTTGCTGATTTGAACTACGGCAAACCCCTCACAAGTTGTTTATATTGCCTGGTACGAAGACTCTTGTTGTTCAAATAACCATATCTCCTGTGCCATAGGCTGATAGCATCATCTTCTTTTACTTGTAAACACCTTGAGGAGCATGGCTTCATGTAAGTGAGCGAAACAAACATTCAATTAGTGGTCATCTACGTGTGCACAATAAGACCCCTTCATGGATGATAGACTTTATAAACACCTTCACCAATTAGAATAGTCAAGCCCTTCTCTTGCAACTGACCAATGCTTAGTAAATTGTTGGTAAGATCAGGAATGAAGAACACATCAGTTATTATTTGAGTCATACCTTCGACCTCAAGTCTGACGTTGCCTCTCCCCATCACTGGCATTCTTGAGCTATTTCCCAACTTCACTATGTGCCTAAAACTTTCATCAAAGTCCATGAACCACTCCTTATTTCCTATCATATGATTGGAGCATCCCGAGTCAAGAAACCACACGCCTTCTCTTGTTGCACCATTGAGTTCAACGTGAGCCATCAACAAAAACGCTTTCTTATCATCAATTTCCACATAATTTGCTGACTTCTCCCACCTAGGACACTCATATTGGAAGTGTCCTAGTTTATGACATTTAAAACACTCTATGGTTGCCTTGTTGAGGATTCTACCTCTCCCTCTTCCTCGAATGCTTCTGTTGCCCCTCATAGCCCCTCTTCCTCTTCCATGTGCACCCAAGTTCTCATATTCAACTTTGAGCACTTGTTCATCATCTCCTCTTCATCAAACTTTCTGCTCATGAACAAGCAAAGACCTCTACAATTCATCGACTGTGAGTTAGTCGGTATCTTTTGACTCCTCAATCGAGCACACTACGTAGTTAAAGTTTTCCATGAGTGTATGTAGAACTTTCTCCACGATTTTGACATCATACATGTCTTTGCCATAATTCCTCATATAGTTTGCGACTATCATCCCTCTCCCAAAATAGTCAGTAATTGACTCTCCTATCTTCATCTCCAGAATCTCGAAACTTCTCCAAAGACTTTGAAGTTGTGCTCGTTGAACCCTAGCATTACCCTGATACATGACTTTCATCGATTTCCATAATTGCTTCGCCGTCTCCTTCCGTGCGATTGTCTTCAGGATAAACTTGTCAATGGATTGGAAAAGATAGTTTTTCTCCTTTAAATCTTTCAGCTTGGCATCATCTAGAGCTTTTTGCTGTGCAGCTGTAACACTTCTTCTTCTCCTAGCTCCTTGTATCCGGTTTGAACCACACTCCAATACTCCTTCGATCGAATGGGATTCTCCATGATCAGGCTCCAATGATCATAGTCCCCATCAAACTTGGGAATGGATGGTTGTGTGAAGTTGCTCGACTCCGCTGCCATTCTCAACACACACACACACAAACTCTCTTTCAACACTCATGTTTCACTCTTTCCTCACAAGTGTTTCTCTCACACGCACTCAGGCCCCCTTTCCCTTGCTCTAATATCAGATGTTAGGTTATCAAAGCTCTGCATGTAGTAAACTCACAAAAGTTGGTGAATGTACTACACATTTTCATTGAAGCAAAAGAAGGCTTAAATAGCCTTTTACAAGGAATTTTAAAATAAACTAATTCAATCGCGATTAACAACCTAATCGTGATCCTAACAAATTGAGAAATAGTCAAGTAACAAACTTGTTCTCAAATAACAAACTTGATCCTACAAACTAAGAATTATTAACTTGAAACTAAAACAACGTAAACTGAAAGAACGAGTAAACAACAAACTCTAACAAACTAGTGCATCCACCAACACCGAATTTGTAGCTTCCAACATGTTTAGATTTGAATAGGAAGAGTTTGAAAGAGAGAGAGGAGGAGAAGGATCTTATTGGGTAAAAGGGTGACAAAAATTTGAATTAGGGGTGGCTGAACAAGGAGGGAATAGAAATAATAATTTTTATATGTTGGTAGGATGAAAAATTTTCCAAAAAAATACAATTCTAAAAAATAAATAGCATATTGAAAAATAAGGTCAAACTAGAATATCAATCTGACAATTTAGCACTAAACTTTTTTCACTAAACACGATTTTTTTTCCAATTGACTCCTAAAATGATGAAAATGCTCCTTAGTCCAAAAAACTTTGGTTCTTTTTAATATTTCTTTTACAAAAACATACACTCATTAGACAGTTTATAAATAAACTGCTCTTCCTCTCGTCCTTTCTCTCTCCAAACTCTAACACCAATTCTTTTTTAATAAATTATTTAGAAAGGATTTATATTTTGACTTGAGGGGGGCATTTTGACCGTTAATCATACTTATTTTTTTTAAACATATAAGAGAAATCAGATTCTCAGAACCATCCGTCAAAATTGCAGTCAAGGGGATATATATCTAAATTTCAAAAAACCTGAAGATTTGAAATAAATTCTAAAAAAGGGAAATGTGAGAATGGGTCAAATTTCTTAGAGGGTTTCGTGAAATTTACCCTAAAATAAATGATAGGCTAGATCACATCTATACTTCTTTTTAATGTTAATTTATCCCTTATAGAAAAAGAAATGACTTTATTGTCCTTTAGGAATAAATGAAGAAATTGAAGTAACGGAAAGAAATGAACTGAGATATTAAAGTATGAATAAATTCCAGCATCGCCGTAACAAGCAATCAGATTTGAATGTGTATTTCAAATTTCCAATTGAATAATCTCAAGGAGGCTGAATGGTTTATACAAATACTATCATCATCAAATCTAGAATCTTATTTGTAACGTGACCAAACCAAGTTTCGGCCAACTACTCACTAAAACTATCACAACTGAATCCATTAAAAGATCTCCAATAATAAGTAGCAAACAATTAAATAGTAGCTTAGAAAACTGCCTAACTAGAAATCAAACAATAGAAATCTTTTTTTAATTTAAGACCCAAAATTGTAGAAAATCTCCACCTCTTGTTCAATCATAAAAAAAAATTCAAGGCTCACTTGAAAATATATGCTCTAAAGTTTGACTGAACCCTAATCTCCATGTGCACCAACCAATGGGCGGCCCAGGCATGTGTCTCGCCAACCAAACTCGCACAAAATTGGATTGTGAACTTGATTAGGTAAAGTGTCCTTTCTTAATTAAAGGATGTGCTAGTTAAAAGAAAATCCTGAACTATATCATGACAAGGATTTCCAAGTTTGGATTTTCTAGGATCAATAAATCACGGGACAGAATGTTAAATGGTGGACCAAAGAGAAGTTGGGTTCACAATGGAAATTATTTCCATGATTGCAATGCTTTGTAACGGATGAACGTAGAAACAAACGTAACCAAAGAGAAAAGCAATAGAAGGATAAAGGACCCAGCAGAATTTGTGGTTGCGTTTAGGTTCACCAGTATAAAGCACTAGTGTGCGCCCAGTGCGAATCACGGCTTCTCCTTTTTTTTATCGCTACAGTAATTCCGTTTTTAATTGCTACAGTATATTATTTACATGATATAACAATATTTTTTTTAAATGCTACAGAATTTTTTTAATGGGCTGTTTGTTTGCTAAAAAATAAGAAAACCCCCGCCACCTCAGATTTCAAGAAATCCCCCTGCCGCGTAGGATTTTGGTTTCAACCGATTTTTAAGTCACATATTTGTTTCGTTTTGTGATTTAAAGAAATGAGGATGCTACGTAGGATGCCATATCAGATTTTTGAGAAAAGTGTTTTGACACCAAAAAACTCTGAAAACACTTGGAAATGCCACTTTAATGAATTTTTAATTACTAAAAGCATTGTTAAAATAGTGATCGTGAATAAAACAGATTATTTAATTATTAAAAACACTGTTACTATTGCGGCTGATTTTCATTTCTTTTTTTTTATGTTCAAACAAACACAAGAAATAGAAATCGAAACACTGTTACTATTGCGGCTTGATTTGTTTTTTATGTGACATGACGGTGACGTGACTATGATTTCGTTACGAAACAAACAAAAAAAAGAAATATGGAAAATGTCTTGAAATCTCTTGAAATAAGTTGAAATGTGAGTTTTTCATTTCCGATTTTTTCGGAAAACAACAAAACAGCCCCTAAAAAGTGCTACAGTATCTCATCTATGTTACTGTAATATATTTTAAAATGTTACAGTAATTTTTAATAATACTATAGTATCCTGCATATGTTACAGTAATATTCTTTTTGAAAATACTACAGTAAATTACTATAACATTTACTGTAATACGAATAGTGATTCTTCGGACCTCCCATTATTGTAGAGGAATAGATATACCTTGCATATGGACCTACTTGTGTTATATTTTAAATTTCTTTCTCAAACATTTTCATGAACATTATATTGATATATTTTTATAAGGTATATGAAATATATTAAACTAATTAACATAACAATATTTTAATATACCTATATAACTGAACAAAATTTGACTACTAAATTTATTAATAATACTATCTATGTTAGATGTCTGCATTGACAAATATTACATAGTGCACAAACAGTTTAATATCTAGATATATTTCATTTTATAAGTAGTACACCACAAGAAATTCTGTATTTAACGACCAAAATTAGTGAAGGGACCAGTTGACCGTCATTAATGTGCATGTAATAACGACGGGTTTTAAAGCCTTCGTCAAGTGATTACACATATTAGTAGAATGATGTGACATGTGATAACGGCTTTCCAATCCATTCGTTAACTTAATCCTAATACCGTCGTTATTGGGTCTCCTTAAAGATGAAGGGGTTCATTACCTTCATTGATGCTATTCCTAATCATAATAGGACTTATAGATTAACCTATTACTATTAATTAACAAAACCCACAATCAAAATCCCCAAAGCCCCAAGTACAACCCGAAACCCGAAATTAAACCCTGCAAAAAATTAATTTTGGTTATAAATTAACCTATTACTAATAATCGTCGCCGCCATATTAATTAACCCTAAATTAAACAAATCACCAAACTCAGCGTCGTCGTCACCTTCGTCTTGCTAATCATCTTGCTAATTAATAACTGCCGTCACCTTCATCGTGGTAATCATCCCGGGTCCCCGACCCACCGTCTCCCGCCGCTGTTCCAGCGTCTCCGACCCACCGTCTCCCACCGTCCCAGCGTCGCCAGCGGACCCAGCGCAACCCCAGCGTCACAAGCCAACCAACGTCTCCCGCCACCCCAACGACGAGCCCACGTTATCTTAGCGCCGCCCCACCGCCGGCGATGTCCTAGCACCACCACATCGTCGTCCCAGCACCACCACACCACTGCCGGCGTCATACCAGCCCCACTACCCCAGCCCCAGCGTCGCCAACCTAAGCTTTTTCATCCGCGCCGCCCCAACGACAAGCCCACGTTATCCTAGCGCCGCCTCACCACCGGCTGTTTTCGTGAAAAGTTGCTGTTTTCATTGCTTTTTTCTTTTTTGAGATCTGTTACAACTTCAAGCGTTACAACAGAATAAAATGAAAACAAAAGGATTACAGCTTTTCAGAAAATAAACACGAGATCCCGTTTTGGTGCGGTCTCGCTTGCGTGGGTTGTTGGCCTGTGACGGGGATGTTGATATCCGTGGACCGCCGACTCTTCAAGATCTTTTCCGGAAAATCCGGCAGAGTTTCGTCTATCCTCTTGGATATAGAAACAGAACTTCGTCGATCCGCGTGAGATCTCAGAAGTTTGAAGCTTGTATCTCGGCTAAAACGAGACACTAGCTCTTCTTAGTGTCACCTCTAAAGAGCAACACTAAGGAAAAGAAAGGAGGAATGAAGAAGAAGTTGATGAAGATCTCTTGCTCCTCGATCCGGCAGGGCTTCGCCGCTCTCTTTTGAAAACCCCGACTCCTTACTCCGGCAGGGCTTCGCCGCTTCAAAATTCAGATCTTGCTCAAGGCTAAAACCCAAAAGAGGAGCCAAGCCAAGAGCAAAATCAGGAGCCCCTCACAAAGGAGGCCCTAGGGGCCTATTTATAGGAAACCAAGGAGGGGGGGCTGAAATGGAGAGGACACCCCTCGGGTGTTTCGAGCTTGCCGAGATACCCCGGGTGCCTCGGTTCAGTCCGAGACTGTCCGCCGTTGATTCCTCGTTGACTTTTCGTCCGAACTCGGATTTGAGTGATTTCGGATGCGTTAGAATCTTGTCGGCGAGCTCTGTAGATCCCATCGGTTGGATTATCAGTGAGACCAATGGGAGTTGAAGGGCGTTGGTCTGTTTGTAATGATCACGGGGTTTCCGGTCAGTCCGTATCCCCGTTGTTCTGAGATTTGTTGGCTCACGTAGTTTGTCGGTTCGCTTCAGTCGCTCACCGACGTCATTTGAACTCTTGTGAACCGGGTAGTGACGTTCAACCGTCGATCGTTAACACTGAGCAGTGAGTGGGGACCTATCGGCAATTTTTGACGCCTACAGATACCCCCTCCAAAGTGTTTCAGACTCGTTTCTTTTATAGAAGAGACCGGAATACTTTGGATATGATTGATCCAGCCTTCAGTCGGCCTAAGGGACCTGTGGTTAGCTTCAACTTTCGGCTCCTTCGATCTTCGGTTTATCCGGTGCTTTGTCGAATAACCGAAGTTGTTTCGGCGCTGCGTTTATCGCCTGGCCGTCGTTGGAGTCTCGAGTCTACAGCTGATGAGTTGAGTTTGGCTCGTGTCATTGAATTGACTTTTGAACTTACTATCCCTGTCACATCGTGTTGACCTGGGGTTTCGGATCGCTGTGGGTTGACTTTTTGTTGCAACGCGCTGAATGGCGTTGACCTAGGGTTATGCGTTGACCGGCGTTCATCCTAGGGTTTTAGATCCGCATGGGTTGAAACGCGCTGTCCGGCGTTGACCTAAAGTTACGCGTTGACCGGCATCCACCTTAGGGTTTTAGAACCGCTTGGGTTGACTTTTGTCGTCACGTGTTGACTTTCGTCGTCACGTGTTAACTTTTGTCGCAACGCGCTGTCCGGCGTTGACCTAAGGTTACGCGTTGACCGGCGTCCACCTTAGGGTTTTGGAACCGCTTGGGTTGACTTTTGACGCAACGCGCTGTCCGGCGTTGACCTAAGGTTACGCGTTGACCGGCGTCCACCTTAGGGTTTTGGAACCGCTTGGGTTGACTTTTGACGCAACACGCTGTCCGGCGTTGACCTAAGGTTACGCGTTGACCGGCGTCCACCTTAGGGTTTCAAATCGCCCAAAAGTCAACTCGCGGAATTCACCAACAATCGGCAATCGGCGAGGCATCGGTGTTCACAAAAACAATCGGGGGATCAGAAAAAGATTCGGGGAGTCGAAACGTCGTGCGGGGAGTCAAAACCCGGGCAAAACACCCCTGGGTGCCTCGGCAAGGCCGAGACACCCTTGGGGTGTCTCGGTTTTGCCGAGACACCCTTGGGGTGTCTTGCTTTTTTCCATGGTCCCCCCCTTTTCTTCATTTGTCCTTTTGCTTATGGTCCCCTCCATTTGAATTACCCCTTTTCACACTTGAATTCTCAAGAGAAAGAGGTTTTTTGCTTGTGGTCCCCCCCATTTGAATTACCCCTTTTTACACTTGAATTTTCAAGAGAAAGAGGTTTTTTGCTTATAGTCCCCCCATTTGAATTACCCCTTTTCACACTTGAATTTTCAAGAGAAAGAGGTTTTTTGCTTATGGTCCCCCCCAAGAGAGAGGTTTATGGCCGAATTTTTTTTTTGGGGGGTTTTGTGAAAAATTTGGTTGAAATTTTGTGGGGGGTTTTGATTTGTGCTCATTTGATGAAGGATTGTGGGGGTTGTTTTATGCAAAAGGGTTAAAGAATCGTTTGAGGGGTTTATTTGCAAAACAGCCCCTAAAAGTTTTTAAAGGGGCTTATTTGCAAAGAGGCCACGAATTTGGGGTTGAAATCCCAAGATTTAGACCACGAACTTATAACCCGAAATTTATGGAGGGGTTGCAGGACCAATCTGTAAAAGCTGATTCATCTGCATATGTGGATCCCATTCTAAAGTTGTTGGATGCTCGAGTCACGAGACCAACTAATGGAGCTGGTACGTCAATGACTCACGTTTATAGAATTTTTGGCAAATTCTCAGCCATCAACGGATTTGATGAGCCTTTACCGACTACCGTTTGAGTCGGGCTAGCATGCGGATTGTTTAAGTCCGTTCCGCATGTGACGTCG
>BQKN01066405.1:205225-229744 GCA_022839385.1 Asparagus kiusianus
ATTCACCCCCCCCCCCCCCCTCTAGGGTTCCTTCCTAGTGGCATTAGGGTACTTTCAGAGACCAGGAGATAGAATATAAAATTCTTGCTCTCCGATTTTGGGTTTATCTCTACCAACAAACAAGAGACCAAGAGATAGAATATAAAATTCTTCCTCTCCGATTTCGGGTTTATCTCTACCAACAAACAAGAGACCAGGAGATAGAATATAAAATTCTTCCTCTCCGATTTCGGGTTTATCTCTACCAACAAACAAGAGACCAGGAGATAGAATATAAAATTCTTCCTCTCCATCATCGGGTTCATCTCTACCAACAAAAAAAGAGAGAGACCAGAATACTCCAATAGGTACACAAGTCTAAACTGTTTCCCTACCCTCAACAGGAAGTTTTTGGAGAATATCACTCAAAATATTCTTAAGAATAACCTGGCTACCTCCCGACGGGTATACAAGTATCAACTTGATGACAAGAGCTGAATTCACAAGTACAAATTCCAGCTTCAACTCAAGATCTCGACAACGGTCAAGCGACAAACGCGATGCCAGAAGAATCTTAGTTATTCTACAAAGCACTGAATAGATTGAGAGACAAAGAGTTGAAGCCATTTACGGATTCCTCTACGCGATCTACTCAACCAAGCATTGAAGAGATCATAAATAAGACTTATCTTATCCAAAGTATCCCAGAACTCCTCTATAAAAGAATGAGTCTGGAATACTTTGGAGGGGGTATCTGTAGGCGTCAAACAATGCTGAAAGATATCCAAACTCAGCTCGGGAGGAAGACATCCAAAATGTCAAAAAGAACACAAGTTTGGGCTGTCTCGCCGGCGAGACAGACTTTACTGTCTTGCCGGGCGAGACAGACTTTACTGTCTCGCCCACGCTAGACAGAATTTACTGTCTCGCCCAAGCGAGATAGTCTTTACTGTCTCGTCGAGCGAGACAGAATTTACTGTCTCGCACGCGAGACATCTCTCAGAGGTTCAAAACTACTTTGAAAACCGCCGACACGTGGCCACTAACCGTTCAAGAACGTGGGGAACGTCATGGGCGAGAATCACGTTGATAACTGCCAGAATAACGGAGTTTTAAAACGTGGAAGACAGTTAGAAGAAAACGGTCAGGCAGTTGAGGATTTTCGAGACAGTCTTTGCTGTCTCAGAACCCGAGACAGTGTTTGCTGTCTCGGAACCCGAGACAGCCTTTGTCGTCTCGGCCGCCGAGACAGCAAACACTGTCTCGGAAGCAGTTTCTTTGTCTCGGGGCTATAAATACCCCCTGAGATCATTTTGAACGGGGGGGGGGGGGATCCAAGGCTGAGAGGAGAGCACATTTTCGAGCATTCTAGAGCAGAGAGAGAGCAGACTTGATCTTGGTGTGATCCCTTGACATTCGAGCTTTGACTTGAGTTCAAGAAGAACGACTATCTTACTCTGATAAGATATCGACTATCTTACTCTGATAAGATATCGTTTTAAATTCTCACTTCGATAAACGAAGAAAGAATCATAAGCCCCCTCTTCACGATCTGTGATTCGGTGGTCCACGAACCAAAGTGTTCCCGGCACAGGCAAAGAACCCACAAAAGCAGTGATCCAAACAACGATCCTGTGTTTATTTTCTCAAAAGTTGTAATTTTTGCTTTGTTGTGTAAAGAGGTCTTATAAAAAGACTATTTCTTGTGAATTTTATTGTAATCGACTGAAGAGACAATGAATTCCTCAACAAAACAGACTTTTGACGGAAACAACAAGTAATAAAGAAAAGCTCCTTTCTTAAAATTTCAATCGCCTTTCTTCATGTGATAATCTCAAGAATAACAACCCAAAACTATATACATCTGATTTTAGAGTCAATAGTCCAGTCATAGCATATTTAGGTTCACAAATATCCACAAGAACCGATCGGTCGAGTAGAAACATGAGTCTTATCACCAATAGGACTAAGCTTTGCCAATCAAAATCAGACAGCTTTGGATGAAATCCCTCTCTAAGCAAAATATCAGAGCATTTTAAATCAAGACATATAACCAGAAGGTTCGTTTTATCATGCAAATATTAATCCAATCATTTAGCTATACTAGTAGCTATTCTCATTCTTGTATTCTAGTCAAGATGCCTTTTATCTAAATCAAGATTTGTGAGATGAATATAGTTATAGAGCAATTTACATCCTATGAAGTCTAGACAAATGAATTTGATATGTTGAAGGATTATATTGTAATATATCATGGAGATGGTCTTTGAGATATCCTAGTGTATGGATGTATTTATAGACTAAGATTTTTTTTATCATCATCCGTACAATAGTTAATTAGGTTAACAAGGCTCGAATATTGAAGTAGAATCAATATTAGCACTTCTACCAAGAATTTCCTTTTTCCTTGCAAGCTAATGCGAGCTGCTTGATAGACACTATCTATAGGAAAGCAAAGTAAATAACACAGACATCCACAATCAGAAAAAACACATGTCAAATCTATAGCTTGATGAAATTGTCTCAAAATTGAGAAGGATACCTAGGAGCCTCCTTTTAAAACCATACATATGAGAAAATGCAATTAATTAAGAACATTACATTACCATGCTTCTTCTTATACCAACACAACTCTGGTGCTGATCTCGTTCAATATCTTCATGATGTTCTACACTGCCTCCTTTATTTATGCTATTTGAAGAGGAAGATAAAGTAAGAAGTGGTACCCCTATTTTCGAAGAAAATGGAGACGAAGCAGTGACATGAATTATTAGAGAACAGTTGATTTGGAGGTAAAGAGGAGGCAAAAGAATAATTGTATTATTTATTAGAGATGGTAAAAGATTAATTATACTAACCACTAATTGTCAATTTGAAGGAGCTTAAACAGTTGTACTTCAAGTATACGAGCGACAACAATAATCTAATTTTTTTAGGCTCTGGATGGGTTGTAGATAGAATAGTTGAGGAAATTAAGGGGACAAAAGTAAGGATTGTATTATTTCTCTTAAGTCCAACTATAGTGTACATGACTAAATGATAATAATACTTTAATTAGTCTCATAATAATTGTTAGTATGTATTAATTAAATGAGACTTTGAGTGCAATATAGTGATTTGGATGAATATTGGGGGATATATTAGGAAATCAAAAGTTTTGACAACCATATTCTCTTTTATAAGTAGTATAGATATAGATTATAAGGAGCAAATTTGTGGATAATGCACAAAAGCCTTAGTTTATGACATTATTTTTCTTCAAAATATTAGGGATAACCAATAATATTTACTTAGAAGGAGTTTTGGGGCATTCGTTTTTTTTTCTAAGTAGTATTTAAGGTACATTTTCTATATATATGAGTTGGTAACATTCCAAAGAAGATATTTTCAAGTCCCATTAAAAAATTTGAGAGTCCTCAACTTTTGAAAAACTACCTTGTAAGCTCATTTATATAATTAGTTTTGACCAAGCAAAAGACTAATCTATCCATACATTTTTATAAACTTTGGGTTTTTGCTTATGAACTTAAAGATGTTTTCCTGATTTATTTTAAACCACTTAATTTTATCTACACCAATAAAACAAAAATACTATTCAAAATTATCTTTAAGTCTAAAAGTACGTATAAGATATCATCGTATACGTATTGTATATATGTTGATAAAAGTAAAATACCCAAAATACCCTTCTTCTTCCTTCTTCCTAACTCTATAAAAAGTACTCGTTGTCTGTTGGAAACATGACAAACAATGAGGCGAAATGTGCATATCATGACTATTAACTAAAATTAAAAAATATTTAAAAGAATACCTGAAATGTTTTTTAATTCTCTGTAATAATCTGTCCCAAGATCAATTCAAAATAGCTTACTCAAGAGAGAAAAACCTCTAATTAAAATCTACCAATTACCACAAAGGAGTAATACTAAGAGATAATTTCTCAAATTTCTATTTCTCTTTTGTCATTCTTTTTACCTCATAAGACTACATATGAACCCTGTATATAGGATTAGACTTGATTTATAGATTTTAATTTCAAACAGTTCTTGCTTGTTCAAAACTCTTTCGATGATAATTAAAGATAGAATATTCTTTCTATAATAATTAAAGATAGAATACTCATTTCATAAAAAATAAGGATATAAATAAAAATATATTATACGTATACTTCTTCTAATCATATTAGTGATACCAATTGGGTCACATATTAAGCACCAATTATTAATTAAATTAATAATTTAAATTTGACAGTCAAATCCCTATTCGACCAACTAGTAATAAAAGTTATTCCATGATATGAGATTAATTATTCATAAATAATATCTTACATTCAGTCCCCTCCAGTATCATTTATTTTCAACAACTCATTCAAGTAAGCTTATTTACCTATTTGCTTAAGCCTAAATTGTAATTCTCATGAAAATATATTAAATTATTTTGAAATATCAAAATATTTTATTTTTATAAGAAAATAAATTTTAAAAAATATTTTGTAAAACCTTCTGCCGACAGGAGTTTAATAACTTTATGGGAATGCATAATAAATTAACTCATCATAATGAACATATTAGATCCTATCTAGATATCCATCCTTTTTCCAGATAAAATTTAGCAATTCGATATTTCAGGTTGTGTAGTACTTGCTAAACAAGCTTAACCATCATATCAAAGCATGCTAAATTATCAAATCAAAAATGACAATATCGCCAAGTCAAAGGGACTATGTAGTAATCTACATTTTCCATCTCAAATGTGACCCGTCCTAGAGAATCCAAATGTGATCTTGTGCTACACACATCATAATGTGTGCTTATAACATACACCCAGAGAATCCCCATTCCCCGTGGTTGAGGCCCACCACCACATCTCACATGTTGATGTCATGCATAATATCTTGTTATAACAAAGTTATCATATACTAGTTATAAGTTAAGCACGAGTTTAAAAAATCTCAAAGTTAAATCACATCTCTAAGCAAGTGACACATCATAGTGTATGATCTAAAAAAATAATTTCCAAAAATATATAACACTTATATAAATGAAACTCAAATTATATGTGCAATAATTTAATTTATGAGTATTATAAGAATATTACATAATTTATATTGGATGCACAAGAGCATATTATTACTATTTCCGCATTGTCTTGGCTTCAAAGGCATCTTCCTCCCTCCTTCGCTCATACTTTTCTAAGCTCCACTAGTGCTAACTCTCTTCACCACCACCTCCTCCTCCTCCTCTCTCTCCTCCTACTTCTACCTCTTCCTCTCACTCTGTCCTCTCTTTTCTTTGCCAATGTTTTTGTCACCACATAGTTGTTGGTCTTTTTGTTTTGATAACGTTTAACAAACAATTTACTACTAATGTTGTTTGTCTAGTATTTATGTTTTTCTATTTATTATAGACAAATAATATGTTGGAGGATGGATGGATTCGAGCATTCACGATCATATCCAATGGAGGATAGCAGAATAGTAGAGTGAAGCAATGCAATTCAAGTTTAAGCTATATTCACAAGTTTACCAAGTTGTGCTCATTAAAGATCTTCATTAAGCTTGGGTATATTTAGTATAGGTTTATATTATGTGTGTTTAATACTCTAAGCTCAATATCATATACACACATATTTTATTGGTTTCTATGTATATATATTGTTATATATACATACATGTTTTGGTTTTCAAGTTTATATAAATATAAAATTATATATTTCATATTTATTATTTTGGTTTGGTTTAGCTTTATAGATATGAAACAACTATACATTCATATACATATTTTATGTTTCATATTTATCATTTTGTTAAATGCATATTGTGCAAAACTTTATTTTTGCATAATATTGAGTTTTTGGTTTATAGACTTAACAACAATAGTTTATATATTTTATCAAGTCTATAAAATTATTTTATGAAGTTTCAAAACTTTGTTTAAATTAATATGTCAAAAACATGTATGTTTAGTATTCATGTTTTTGGATATTTTTACAAAATGGTGATATTTTACAAATAGAAAGTTCAAATTGAAAGATACTTTTTGTAACATATTTATTATCATGTTTACAATCATTTCCCAAAGTTTTATATTTTTCTAATTTTATTTGTTATTTTTAAATGCACTTTTAATGTTAATTTTTGGCCATGCACAATCTCTATGCATGTTCATAAGTCGACTTATCAGGTGGGATAAGTCGACTTATGAACTCCTCTGGAATGTGCATTTTCTCTTGGCCAAGTCGACTTATCAGTCAAAACAAGTCAACTTATAGTAAGTCGAATATTAGTCGACTTATAGTCTGAGTTTTGTGTGTTAATTTTCTTCTGCAAGTCGGCTCATGTGAGCTGTCAAGTCGACTTATTGTAAGTCGATTACAAGTCGACTTATAGAAAGTTGATCATAAGTCGACTTATAAATATAACCATTGCACAATAACGACTATTTTCCAGATTTGTTTTTGTGAGGGTTTTTGGTCATTTTGCTTGGGTTTTTGCTGATGTTTTGGGTGGCTATATATACCCTATTGCTCTCATCTTTCATGACTACCCAAGAGAAGTTTTTAATAAAGTTTTAATAAGGGTATAAGTTTGGTTTAAGTTTGTTTAAAAATCTTTTAAGCATTTTATAAGTTTGGTTTTGTGAAGACAATTTCACAAGAGCTTGAGGAGATCATCCATTGGTGTTTGAGCATTCAATTTTTCTCCCTCTCTCTGGTTATTATATATAGAAATTTTTCTTAAACTTAATTCTAATAATTTATATGTTTGATCTTAATTTCATAAGCTAGATTTCAATTGAGTTTATATTTATTTTATCTCTTTGTTACACACACCCATATTGAGCTTTTAGTATTCTTATACATAGTATATTTGGAGTTGTGAGATTGTAGCATAGAGTTTGGCTTAATTGAATTCTCACCTTGTATAGAGAACATTCATTTGTTAGAGAGCTTAATTGTGAGGTTCACATTGTATTGCAGAAGTACACCAAGAAGAGTGTAGAGGTGAGAGATGTGGTCGGTCCCAAGAGGAGTGGGGTCGGTGGTAATACCTAGAGGTATGTTGTAATTCCGAGCATTTGAGGAAGACACGTGAGAGGCTAACACTTGAGGTGATAGTTTGTGTAGTTACATTGTGAGATTGTGAACGTTGATCGATGAGCACTAAAAACCGATATTGTGAGGTGTAAACGTTTTCGGGTGAGGGTCAAAAACCCGGTGTGATAGTGGATTTCTCCCCGGGAATGGGGAGCAGAGACGTAGGACGAAAGGTCCGAACTCCGTGATCATTTGATTGTGTTTGAGTTTGCATTGGCTTTCATTTATATTTGTGCTCATTGCTCATATCGCCATTGTCTCATTATTTAGTTTATCCACTATATTGTTTATATTTGTTTGTTTCACCCTTGTGTTATTTGTATATCCTTGCATATATATCTTGTCACGTATTATACTTGCTAGGCTATTTATTAATTAGTTTTAATTAGTATAAAATTGGATTAGATTAGCATAAGACCCTAAATATTCAAACCCCCCCCCCCCCTCATGTAAATATAGCATCAATACCTATAAATAAAGTAGCAACACATATAAATATAGCAATATAGTCTGTAAGTATAACAACAACACATATAAGTATAATAAAAAGTTTGTAACTTGATGAGGAGAAGATGAAGAATACCAGGTGTTGGGAGAGGAAGAGGGACGCAAAAGGGCAAGGAAGAAGGCGGAGGAGGGTTGGTGAAGAAAACTGAGAAACACCCAACAAAGAAGTGGAGAAAGTGGAGAAGGTGATAAGAGAGAAAAGAATAAGTTATGGTTAAGAGAGGAGGAAGAAGACTAAAGCATTTCAGGATTTTTAATTTTATTTTTATAAATAATATATAGAAATAGGATGTATTTGATGGGTTGGGCATAAAAAAAAAGGAATAAGTACTTAGAGTGTATAAGTACAGATGGATCCAACCCAAGCCAAAATTCCCTTTTTAAATACTGATAAAGAATTTATTAGTGTCCACATAATGCCTTATTTGTAATTGTGTCCACCTCGTGACAAGGGGTCGTAAATGATCGAATCGAATACTAACATGTTCGAATTTGTATTTGTTTAAAATTATTGACTTCAAATGCAAACTCTCATATTCATATATGGAGTTTTTCGAATTCAAACTCGAATATTTGACATTTGATAAATATTCATGAATATTAATACGTATCGAATATCAAAGTATATTTATTCCGCTAAATAATTTGATTTTCAAATAGAATTTAAATTCATAAATAAAATTTATTTCTTTATAATATATGATATGTATATATTTACATCATATATATTTACATCAAATTTTTTTATTAGAAAATAGATATAAGATTATTTAAGTATTAAAATTAGTACATAAAACTTAAATAGAAATAGAGAGTGGGTTAAAAATATGACATCATATGTGTAATAATACAAATAATAAGTGATCAAATTTTAAATAAATATTTGATAGACAAACGAATCAAATGTACATCTGGTTAAATTCTATTCGTTAGTAAACTCAAATACTAAAAAATATTTATTTTGTGGTATATAAACTGCCGAATCAAATATGACCGAATAATTATTCGAATAATTATCGAACTATTTGTTAATCATTTGGTTCATTTTCACCCCTATTCGTGACCACTAAAGCCTACTGTAAAATGAGAATGGGAATAAGAAAGAATAACATAAAGTTATATAAAGTCTCAAATTAGATTTATGACAGACATCCTAATAGGGAATTGAAGGGTAAAAATGGTCCCCATTGACGAAAGGGAGGTATTAGTCAGCTTCCCCGATGAAATATTTTACCTCCATGCCCAATCATAATGTTCCGACATGCGCCCGTAGGCTACATTATTGACTAGCTAAATTGCACATATATAGTCGAGACAGACAGACATCCACAAACAACAATTCTCCTATAATCAAAACAGAAGTAAATTACGTCAAATGTTTCAAACTTTTTTTTATTGTTATCAATATTTGTATTTTGAGAAGGAAATAGCATAAAGTCTTGAATCATTTTATAGAAACTAAATTTATTTTTTAATTTATACATAAACATTCTTTAAAGGATATCTTGTTGCAATCAATCACATGTGCTCATTTTCCAATTAAAATTTTTGATAATTGATTCCACTTGACCTCTATTAATGATCATCTCTCTATGATATATTTAATATTTGACTACTAACTATTATAGTAAAATTAAAAAAAATTGATTTTTATTATAGTAAAATTAAAAAAATTGATTTTAAAGTGAGCCTAGATGGTTAATTATAATAAAAATCTGTTAAAATAATTTATTTATAAAAAAATTTAAAAATGCTTTTTATAAATGATCATATTTAAAGATGATTTTAATAGGACAAATTTTTAAAATCAACCATTTTAAGAATTTAGTCAGCAAATCGACCTAATTAGCAAAAAATTAGCAAAATCGACTGCTCGTCGTGAGAGAACGGTCGATTTTTCTAAAATATAATTTTTTTGATACACGGGACTACTAGTCCCATGAAATTTAAAGCCTTAATTAAGCGACCAAATTATATGGGACTAGTAGTCCTATCCATTTTTCATTTTCTTGGCATGGCTAATAATGGATTAGTATGCACTAATTACATAGGACTAGAAGTCCCGTGTAATTAAAAAACCCATTCAGCAAAATCAATCGATTTTAGCCCTCGCGGGCTAAAAACGATTGATTTTGCTCATTTTTAATGGAGAATATCATTTTTGCTGATTAAATTCTCAAAATGGTTGATTTTAAAAATTTCCACATTTCAATAATAAAAAAAGCTTAAAAGTTTTGGTGGGTAGTAAGTTAAAGAGTCCTACTAGGGGCACACCCTCAACCACACTCTCAACCACACCCTCACGTTCTCTATAGTGCTAGTGGGTCATGCATGAAGAAAAAGATGGGTAGATATGGCATATCGCATTGTGGGCCACTATCCGTCAAGTCGTTCAGTGATATTGGAGTGTAACGACTATGGTTGGAATAGAGGCACGTCACACAGCAGGCCGTTATCTAAAGAGTTTGGCTATCAGGGGTAATTATTAACGTGATAGTTTTGTGAACCTACCATCCTATTGAAGAGGATTGGCAGGAGAATTTGGGGGAAATGGACTATCAGAGGTGATCATTAACGTGATAGTTTTTTATGGACCCGCCATCTTACTTGAAGAGGATTGGTGGGGGGATTTGGAGAAAATAGACTATCAGAGGTGTATTGTTAATTTGATAGTTTTGATGGACCCGCCATCCTACTTGAAGAGGATTGGTGGGGGAGACAGACTATCAGAGGTGTATTGTTAACTTGATAGTTTTGACGGATTTCGTGGTTGACAGAGATATTATATGACAACTCAGAAAATTTATTACTCATAATCCAGTAAACTACAAATAAACCAACCCCCAGTCTTGAACAAGTGCAGGAGAAAAAGAAGTAGACAGGGCACATCGCCTAGTGGGCCACTATCTAACGAATTTGACTATCAGAGGTAACTGTTAACATGATAGTTGTTGAACCCGCCATTCTACTGAAGAGGATTGGATTTAGTGGTCGTAGTATTTTCCCCTTCTGACTGAGGAGATTGGGCTTGGTCCGATTGCTCAGGTTGATCATGCCTACTTTGTTCTTCAGCTTTGATCCTAGCAATAATTTTTTGAGCCTGTTCGCCTTGAGAAATTATTTGTTTCCAGAAATGACATTCTACAACCCTCATTTGTGCTAGAAGGTCAGTCTGCAAGTTGTGTCGACATGTCTCCACTAAGGTAGATTGTGTCATACTTGACGAACATCGCAAAGCCATGTTTCGAAACCTTTTGACGAATGCTTTGACAGACTCTCTCTTCTTCTGCTTAGTAGAGAGAAGGGTATGGATGGAGACTTATGTATCCTTTTCAAAGAATCTTGACAGGAATAGTCTCTCTAGATCTGTCCACTTTTTGATACATCTCGTAGACAGTTTCCTGAGCCATTCAAAGGCAACTCCCTTGAGGGTGCCGATGAACAATCGAGCCAATATGGCGTCGTGATATCATATTCTCAGCCTGTGACTTGAAATGATAGATATGTTGGTTCAGTGATCTCGTGTAGTCAAAAGTTTGTAGCGTCGGGACTTCGAACTTTGTAGGATAAGGGGCCGCATCCTATTCAGCAGGATAGGGTCTAACAACTCCCTCATCTTGGAGCTCGCTTCTGTTAGCAATGGCATTGAGACGGGCTTCCAATTCTTCCATTTTGGCAGACTGGAGATTTTGCTCGTTCTCCGTCTCTCTTCCTTCATCAGAGGAAGATTCCAGGTTGTGGGCTTCTTGATCAGAAGCAGCACCATCAACCACTTTTTCCTTCCCTTTGCTTGTGCGAGGTCGGGATAAAGATGATTTTCCTCCCTAGGAAGATTCTTGCCTGGGTGGCGAATCTGTCTTCTGAGATTTGGCCTTGTCTGCAACGATTTGAGTCAACAGGGTCAGGAGTTCATTAAGGGTCTTCTGCTGTTCTCAGAGCATAGAGTCCTGCTCAGCAACCCTCTTTGTGAGATCTTCAGAATTTTCTGCCATGTGGACGAAGCTCTCATGTCTAATGAAGGAGCTTGATGATTAGGACTCCGCAATGGCTGAGTGTTCATCATCGGAATTAGTTCCTCTGGCTAAACTCCGCTAGTTGATAGGAGGAATGACTCATGTTCGAGTCCGGGTGTATCGGTAGACCCCTTCAAACTCATTAGTGATTTCTCTGATGGTTGGTGAACGACTTGTCTCAGAGTCATCGGAGCTAGGACCGGAGGCTTTCCCTCTACCGATCACATTGATAGTGACTCTAGGATACTCGGTCTCTAGGGACTTCTTCCTGTGCGAATGTCGTTGTTGGTTAGGCAAAGCAACGTTTGTTATTTGGTCGAACAACAATGGTTTGGCCGCATATGAGCAGCATTGACATCCCGAGAGGACCATAGGAATCAGCCGTTCACATTGGAATGAACGAGTGACTTGTTGCATCGGTCTTTCTCTCGGTATGAACTCTTTCAAATCTGTTGTAAAGATTCAAGGAGAGTTACTCACTGATCGTGAGGTTTGAATTGGAATCCCCAGTCCATGACTGGACAGGACTGGCTCCTGGTGGACATGAATTAGGTTGAGATGCCTTGAATCCATGAACTTCTTATATCCACCCCTTAATCTAGTCGCGCTACGCAGAGTATTCGGGGGTCAGCGAGCCAGGATCCAGGGGGCGGCGCGCCCCTGGCCGGGGGGTCTGGAGGGTGGACCACCCCCCCGGCGGGGTTCGGGGCAACGCCTCGAAGCTCTACGGTATACATCAAGTTCTGTATTAAAATTCATTACCCAGACGCATGCCTGAGCTCCAGGTTGCGCTGGTGAAACGCATTCCTGAGGTCTACATTTTACTGATGAAACGCAATCTTGGGATCTGTGTTTTGGTTTGGATTGCAGTCTTGAGATCTGCATTTTGCCAGATCAACGCAGTTTTGAGGTCTCCGTTTTGATGTTGGAACGCACCTCTGAGGGTTGTGTTCTATCTGGGAAACGCACACCTGAGGGCTGCGTTTAGCTTGGCTTATGCAGAGCTCATATTGAGGCTCACAAACGCGGAGTTCGTGTTGATTGGAGGATCGGCTTTTTTGGAGTTGTGCCGAAGCCGAGTCTTCTCCTTTAGAGAGGGGACTGTATGAACAGTGCAACCCCCAGGGGAGATAGTCTTTAGATGAGTTGGCCACAACTGGAGCTTTAGTCTCATGGGAAACTTTGTGGATCTTGCGCATAGCTTTGAGGCTAACGGATCCGAAGGAGAGGGCATTCTCAAACTTGGCTTGATCAAACTCTACCACGAGAGTTTCGACCGTTGCTCTAGCGAGGTTGACGTCGGATTGCACCACCACTTTTTCATCAGAGAAGCTATTCTCTAGCGGAGTCGCCATCTTTTGTTTGGTGAAAAATTTGTAGTAAATAAAAATAAAAGAAAATTAACTTGTATTCTCTCGATCTTAATTACAATTTGAAATTCCGATTTAAACAGAGGGGAGAATTCAGACCAATTCTCCTCTTTTTTGTAATCGGAAATTCAAATTGTAATTAAGATCGATAGAATACAAGTCAATTTTCTTTTATTTTTATTTACTACAAATTTTTCACCAAACAAAAGATTTTAAAAATACCATGCATGACCCACTAGCACTATTGAGAATACGGATGTGTGATTGGGAGTATGGTTGGGGGTATGCCCCTAGCATATACATAAGGGGCTGTTTGGTTGGTTTCCTAAAAACCAAGAAAAGGAAATAGGTACAAGGAATTTATAATAATATTTTTATCCATTTCCATCCCTAAAACTCACCCACAACATCCAATAAAATATTATTTTTATCCTCCAACTCATCTCATTTCATCTCCTTTCTTACCTTTAAAAATAAACCAAACACAAGAAATATGTCACATCATCCAACTCATCACATCTCATTTTATCTCATTTTTAAAAATTACACACATCATCCAATAATATTGTGACAACTCATCTCATATCATAAAACATTCCTTTCCATCCATTTCCTCAAAAAAAAACAAGAAATCAATTTCCTTAAGTACGTGTCACATCATCCAATAATATACCTCCAACTCATCTCATCTCATCTATTTTCTTATTTTTAAAAACGAACCAAACACAAACAACCTCAAAACATCATCCAATAATATACCTCCAATTCATTTCCTTATTTTTTTAACCAACCAAACAACCTCAAAACAAGTTTTTTAAAAAATCACTCACATCATCCAATAATAAGGTGACAACTCATCTCATCTCATCTCCTATTCTGTAATTTCCTTCTTTTTTAAGCCAACCAAACAACTTCAAAATAATTATAATAGGAAATAGGTTTCCTATATTTTGATTTTCTAGTTTTTTTGCCAAACGAACAGCCCTAAGTTAAAATTGGATGACATGCGCACGTCCTGTAGTGTTGAGGGTAGAGTGGAGAGATCTAATGGCGGGTCAAATCAGAGCAATCACTTCGGAGTATCCAAATCGTACCCCCACTCACCCGCAAAACCTGTCCCTTGTGTAACGTGTGGTCATTTATCATCATCACTACGCCCTCTCATCTCGGACATACGCATTCTGTTTTTTCTCTCAACGAAAATATTTGTACACTCACAAAATGATGATATTAAGATTTGACAAATACTATTCAGAATAATCATGAAAAACTGGGGGGGAAAAGGAACATAACGAAAGACGTGCATATATGTAAACATTTTCAAGATAAATCGTCCGGATAGAGATCGTTCATTTGGGCGAATTACGCGTGGA
The DNA here is from genome assembly GCA_022839385.1 of Asparagus kiusianus. Classification (NCBI taxonomy): domain Eukaryota; kingdom Viridiplantae; phylum Streptophyta; class Magnoliopsida; order Asparagales; family Asparagaceae; genus Asparagus; species Asparagus kiusianus. The sequence continues at coordinate 219,563 of BQKN01066405.1, forward strand.
TTTTGCAACTTTGCGTGAAAAAGTAGGGTCACAGTGTTAAAAGGCTAATTCACACCTAAGTACTCTATTATTTCATCACTTTTAAAGTTGTGAACAGTAGCACATAGATATCATAAGGTGTCAATCAGAAGAATATTGTAAACACCGTTGAAAAAAAAAATCTGTCATGACAAAAATATTCATCCATAGAAATTAATGATTTAATAAAAATATTGAGCCCAGACATGTGGTAAATATGACAATAAATAAGATCAATATAGTTACAAAAATGTCATAAGCTAATCACATATAAATATTCCTAGGAATATTTCCGTGTGCAATTAAAAGAATATGCTAAGTTGCTTTCTTTACAACTTAGGACATTAAAGTAATATATTTTATAAAAGTTTAGGATATTAAAATATATTTTTTATAGCTAAAAATATTTAAACATAAAGAAGGTAAAAAAGTAAGATATATAAGTATCATTTAGTCATTTTAGGGGCTGTTTGTTTGCTAAAAAAATGAGAACGGGCGGCCCCCCGCCGCCACGTCAGATTTTAAGAAATTCCCCCTTGGCATGTAGGATTTTGGTTTCAACCGATTTTCAAATCATATTTTTGTTTCGTTTTGTGATTTAAAGAAATGAGGGTGCCACGTCACATTTTTGAGCAAAGTGTTTTCACACCAAAAACCTCTGAAAACACTTAGAAATGTCACTTCAACGAATTTTTAATTATTAAAAGCACTGTTAAAATAGTGACTGTGAATAAAATAGATTATTTAATTGCTGAAAATACTGTTACTAATGCGGCTGATTTTCATTTCCTTTTTTTATGTTCAAACAAACAAAAGAAATGGAAATCGAAACACTGTTACTATTGCGGCTGGATTTATTTCTTATGTGATGTGGCGGTGACGTGACGATGATTTTATTGCGAAACAAAAAAATGCGGGAAATGTTTTAAAATCTCTTAAAAAGAGTTGAAATGTGAGTTCTCTATTTTCGATTTTTTTTGGAAAACAACCTAACAGCCCCTTAAAATATTACACTTTATAAAATAAAGTCTTCTGGCGACATTTGTTGTACAAGAAATTTAAGGGCTGTCAGGTCGGTAGTTAGATGAAGTGTGATCTGTGAAAATTAGTAAATTACGATGACTGTAGTTGGATTTGTGATTTCACTGTGATGTATCAACAAAGTTCTAGTGCAGACCAACGAAACGGATTTGTGATTTCAATGTGATGCTTCAACAAAATTCAAGTGCGACCTAACAAAATATTAATTGAATTTTCTTGTTCATGCGATTCTTTTCAATATTCAAATTAGCTAACAAAAATTTGAATATGTATTTTTCAAGATCCCTTGCAACATGATAATGTTCTATTAGAAACATAAATCATGAATCGAATGAGACATATGATTATAATCTTTTTATTTGATGGATGATATTGAAAACTTATGAGAAGATAAGCGTTAGGCTAAATATCAAAACACCCCACTTAACTCTAGGTGGTTATCAGATAATATTACATAAATTTCAAATATCAAAAATCTCCGTTAAGGGGTAATAAAAAAAACTTCTTTAACTTATGACTTATTAGCAAAACCCGCAAACAACGTCAACCTAAATTTTCACATGGATGATAAAATCAAGCCAAGGCATATTTTTGCCAGTGAAAAATAATGTTTTACACTTTTAGGGAGTCCTTATATAATATCTTAATGGGGTTATTTTTATAACTCCATAAAACCCCTAACTTAAGGATGATGCTCTGGTATTTTAAAAATTACGAGGAGTTATTTGATACTCATCTAAAGTTAAGGAGATTTTTTTTAATAATTATGAGGTAATTGGTTCACCCTTTTTCATAGAAAAACTATGGAAATCTCTACGAGAATGGCATTTTGGTAACTAAGCATTTTTGACGTTTTCCTAAAACCTAGTAATTTACTCATGTTTTTTATAGAATCATGTTTCTATAAAGTAGGGAAAAGTGGAGTTTTTTAATAGAAACCAATTTCTAGTGTTTTATATAGAAATGAGGGAAAAACCTGTCAAAAGCGTAATAAAATAATGCCTTCTCTCCCTTTTTGCGTTTTCATGTGCGTAGGCGAGAGAGAAAAATGCTTTTGTTAAACGTCTCCATTCCCTTTTTTTAACTAAACTAAAGAATAGGAAAGAATGTTATTTCCATAATATATATAAGCCGAAGCAAACTAAAAAAAATTCTTGAAAATAAATGGAAGTCCTAGAAAAGAATTTCTATCACTCTTTTCCATTTCCTTTTTTTTCAGGAAATGAACCAAAATGCCTTTTAGCTTAAACTTTAGGGGAAGTTTCTTTCACATATAAAACCGTGGAAAGAGGTGGAAAGTTGTTATGGTGTTTTCAATAACTTAAGCTTTGCTAGCAACAAATAGGTGTACATCTGCATACAATACCCCAATCAAGTTAGCAGCCAAATACTAGCAAGGGCCATAACTCAGTCAACTCGTCGAGTCGACATTTCCTCATGTTGACTTGAAAGGCGGTACATGTCACCCCCTTTGTTGAAGACGACTCGTAGCAAGCTCACTCGACCAATTATTCGACGCCTCACGAGGTTGACTCGAAAGACGTTACTTCTCGGCAAAGCTAGAGGAAAACTTCAATCTCGAGCCTCTCCCACTGACAACGTGTTAGCATCGTATTTAATGCTTGGCAGGCACCATCATACCTCTAGTCCCGATAGTCTTATTGACTTATCAGACCATGTCGTCATCGCCATGCCTCTGATCACTTCCCATTTAATACCGAGATGATCTCTCCTCCAGTCGCCAGCCGATACATGTAAAGCTAGTGCTGATTCAGCCGCTAGCCCATGCTTCTCTACCGCCATCCTGTACTCGGCCATAATGACGGATATTGCCCTTTCGGCACTACTATAAATAAGTGGTACTATTCCTTCATTGGAGGATTCTGATTAGGATTTTGGGTTTTCTGCAAAATCAGCGTCTTCTACGAATTATACTGCACACACAAGAACTCTCACAGTTCTTTATTTTCCTACTCAAGTTCACCAGCTGACTTGATCGTTGGAGAAACCACAGGAGAACCAAATCCCGTCCTCTCACGTGTTTCTATATGTGCAGACTTTCCAGCAACCCAACTCAGAACTGGATATTCGGGAAAAGAAGCGGCCCTCATCAACTCAGACTTGATAGTTATTCATAATTTTCTCTATCAACAAAGGAGTTTATTCATTTTATCCTCAAAATATTGTGCCTGCTCTCTTTGTATATTATTATAACTGCTGATATATCTGTTGCATCAATTTTTTAACTATTGGGATCAAAATTTCAAAGCAAATATGAGTGAAGAAAAATTTATCTTATTTAGATGGTAATCTCACCATGGTCACCATATAAAATATTTCCTATGATGTTTCATTTGTATCGTATCACATAAATTGCTAAGTATAAACTATTTGTAAGAGGACGACAAGTGTCTAAATTATTAAACTTAAGCATTATAACACTAGCCTGACCCGGGTTTCCTGAATGTCGTCTCCCCTCCTTAAAGCACTTTGAGATTCGAGATGAAAGATTTCCTCACCCGGGCTTTCTCTCAAAAGCACGAGATGAAAGACTTCATCACTTGGACTCCATTGAAGGACCGAGATAGAAGGCATCATCACATATGCTCTCTCTTAAAAGCTAAAGGCGTCCTCGCTCATACTCTCTTGAAGGACCGAGACAAAAGACATCTCCACTCGGACCCTGCAATGCACCTTAAACCACAAGGGAACCTATCTGCTTTGTCTTCCCCAGTGATGTCAGGTAGTCACCGTCGTATTAATCGTATGGTCAGAGTCATCATTACTCCCTCATTGAAGTCATAATGACTCGTCGGATCATGCTAGCAACTTAGCCATACTATGACTGTTGTATTACATACAAGGTTGACTCGAAGCACCAGCTATACATGTAAAGTATCGACCGACTAAGCCGACTGTATTGACCCAACCGAAGTTACCCAAATACCCTTTTCAGCTCACTATAAATATGTCGATTATCTTTAGCATGGAGGTAGGCTGTTCTCCGCAATAAAAACCCCTAGAAACTACGTCTATCATATACTTTCTCCCTTAAGATCATCACTAACTTGATCGTCGAAGGAACCACCAGAGAATCCAACTCCGACCCTCTAACATTCCACATTTCTGTTAAAATCTTCTTCTACTAAGAGTGATCAATCATCAAAGAGTGAGGTCCTTGAGCTCTCCTCAATCCACCCCAACCGATATAATTAAGTTTCTAACATAAACACTACTTTGCCAGAAATAAAATAAGGACACTCTAAAGGCAGGTCCTTTCTCGGAGTCAGAGAGGCGCAGGTTGGATAAGTTTCGGGCCTATACAGGGTCTCGCCACATCGATAATCTTTTTGACAAGTCGATGTTGTGATTTGTTGACATCTCTCCCACTCCTCCAACCAAAGAAGATAAGGCTCAAGTCTCTCTCCTGACGCTATGAAAAGAGGGAGCCGAGACCTCCTAAGGTTTGTCTTCGACAAGGCCCTAGAAGCACCTTCGAGCAGACTTCGTCCCAGAGGAGGCTGAGTAGATGAAGGCTAATGCGGTCGAAAAAGCAACTCGGTTAGCATACTCAAGTCCGACCATGGCTCGTTCCTAGAGGTCAGAGAATAAGAGGAGGAGGCTAAAGGTAAAGGGTTAGGACCCATCAGGAGAGCCGAGCATTTGAAGAAGGCAGATGTTAAAGCGGAGGCGGGCACACCCCGTCCTGGTCAAGGGGGAAAGGTGGTGACTTGGCAGTCGGGCGAGGCCTCGTCCCAACAAGCGAGTGGAGCCGCACCCGAAACAATAGGCTAGGTTTCTACTCTTCTGACCCAGGGGACTCCTAGCGCGTCTCATCTGATGTAGTTGTTTTGGACAAAGAGTCCACTAAGGGGGTGTCGGGGGTGATAATCTTCTTGCTGTCAAGCATGAAGAGGTTGTGGCGCTGACTGAGGAGGCGACAACGTGTACTATGCCCATTGAGTCTGCTCGTCAACCTATAATGGAGCCGGTTGCATAAGAGGCATCAGTTTTTAGGAGGCGATTTCTGAGGTCCCAGCTTCTAAGGTGGGCTAGAAGGTAGGTTTTGAGTGTCCATGCTACCACCGCATTGATGAACTTCCTCAATCCAAATGGGAGGAGTTGAGGACACTGCTGATAGGGTCGGTGGAAGCTCATCCTCAATATTAGCAAGAGCAGTCGGAGGAGAATCGATTCGCCCTTGGGCCCCGGCTCGACTAGAGGGGTTGGTTCTGGAGTCCAAGGGCACCCAATCCGAGGGGTTTAAGCAGTTTCTGCTACCCCACGATGATGAAATTACCATCGAAATGCTGGACTTCTGCCTCCACCAAACCTTTAAGAACTACCTACTCAAGGGGGCTCTCGAAGAGCATGAACTGTACATTCGGTTCGTGCATGCGTGAGCTGTTGCGTGCGGAAGCCAAAACAACTGATGTGCTTCGAGGAACCAAAACAAACACCGAGAGAAGACCAAACAAACCAAAGTAATACCACAAACACAAACAACTAATTTTAACGTGATTCGGCAAGTTGCCTATGTCCACGGGGTAAGAAGGAGATGAGGTTCTCACTAATAAAGAAGAAGAGTACAAACTTAGATTACAAATCACTCAAACTAACCAACTAATCTCACCAACAAATCTCTAATTCTCTCCAAACAAAACCCTAACCAATAGCTAAGAAAATACCTCTTTTCTGTGCTCCAAATATCCTCACAACAAGCCTAATCAAAGCCAAAGAAACCCTAAAATGTGTGTTGCTATTTATACCAAACACAAATCCTAAACAGAATAGGAAACCAAAACAGACCCGAACCCGACTCACGGTCGACCGCGCCAAAGCTCGCGGTCGACCAGACAGAAAGACAGAATCCAGAAAACCATTATAGGGTTTGGCAGTCGACCACTGAAATCGTCGCGATCGACCGGCCAAAGATCCAGAATCTATACCAAGTCGTGCACGTTGTCGGTCAACCGTGCCAAAGCTTGCGGTCGACCGGAGAGCACCCAAATGTCTGTTAGCTCCAAAAAACTCGTTCTTCTCCAATTTCTTCGCCAAATCTACAATTCTCCACCTTAGCGAAGTTTTTTCTCAAAACTAAGCCGACACCAACCAAACCAAATGTCCCACTTGTTATGTCTAGTACAAAGTGAAAATAAATTCATGACAACAGACTCAATTCACAACAAGTTAAGACCCAAATGAGAATGTGACCACTCTCTAAACGTTGGTATCAACTCACCAAATCGGCTACATCATAAAATGACTGTCAACGTATCCTCTTGCCAAGGAATCAAGCATTCACGTAGTTCACCAAACAGCCTCCAAAGACCCTCAATCCAATAGAAGAGTTCACAACTCTTTAACAACAAATCTGTAGCTGATAGTTCTCCCAATGGCCCTAAAGTAAAACAAACTAAACACCTCCATCTGAGGTAAACCAACGATCATATCCAAATCGAAACTATGTCCACCAGCTGCACTCGAATCAACCAACTCATCATTTACATCCAAATCTAATTGATCCCCCAATCTGTGTCACATTAGCTGGAATCCTAAATAATATAGTAAGATCTGAAGTATGCGGAGTAATTTCCACCCAACGTGGAGTAGCATCACACTTCATCCGCTGTGATATTCTAACGATCTGATCAAACTCTCCACCCATCGAGAGTTAAATATGACATACTTGCTCAGAACAATATCATAAGCCAATACCTGATAATCAAACACGCCTTCGAATCCCAAATGTGTTATCGGATCAAATCTTACATCCTCGATGTGACCAAATATTGGGCAACCAAATATCCGATGCAACCCAAAATCTGAAGTAACTCCACCAGATCCAAAATCTTCACACACAGCAGTCGACAACCTATGACTAAGATGACATAAATATGTCAAAGCCCAAATGCCAAAGCCAATGCTCGATATCAAACGTCGATCCTCCTCTAGTAAGGAACGATCCATCAAAACTATTATCTTATCTCGTCGCCCAAATGTTTCCTCTCCAATGAAGTATCTCAAACTGCCGTGAGCTCGGCACAAATGCAAGAAAGAACCCCTACCAAAAATAGAACAACGGGTAACCTTTCTGCCAATACACTTTCTCCATATATTATTGACTTCTAGGACTTCACACAAACGAGTCTTGGTTGTAACCCACCAATGCCTAGAATAGTCCCCAACTATAAAAACCAAATACCGATTACCCCCCAATGATGCCTTCTTGGAAGGCCACCAAATATCTGAATGGACACCACTTAAAAGGCCCCTCGATCGATGGATAGAAGTGCCAAACTCCACCTCGGTTTTCTTGGTCATACCAATGTACTAAAATGACTTTAATCTGTAAGTCAAAACACTCCTCAATAAACCATGCACGACATAACCAATCAAATATCTCAGCCTCAACAAATGCCACAGTCTAGCCAAATTCTGAGAAGTCGTCAGTTCTTTACCAATCACCGTGCTCCTAATCAAATAGTACAAAATTTTCCTCCTGACATCCTACATCATAATCATGGACCTAAATGTGATCTTCAAAGATGCATACTCTAAGGTCACCTGATAGGCTGTTGCCTCCAAAACTCTAAGTGACATGATGTTTTTCTTTAACCGAGGAATGAATATCATTTCATCCAACTCCCGAATCACTCTGTCACACATCCTAATATGAACGATATTGATACCACTAATATGGCATTTATGATTATTACCCATGAGCACGACATCCCTTCTTTCTAACTCCTGAAAGCTGTAGAACAATTCCCTCTTAGGACAAATATGGTAAGAGGCACCTGAATCCAACATCCACTCTGTAGAGTCGGCAACACAAACTGATGGTAGTGTAGATAACGAGCATCCTGAATAATCTGAATCCGAATTGTCGTTACTAGCCTTAGCAACATTCACCTCTGAAGCTTGAATAGCTTTCCCCTTATTCTTCCCGGCTTGATCTGTCAACTTTGGACATTCAGCTTTCCAATGTCCATCCTCTTTACAAAAGGCACACTGATTTCTACGAACTCCAAGATGTGCCCCTCTAGACCGCGACCTCCTATTTCGGTTTGGACTCTTTGCTCTTGGGACCAATGCCCCCGCTACTGGCTCAACTAAGGTCTCCTTATCCTTCTTTCGAAGCTGATAATTCATAAGTACAGCGGTGATCTCACTATACAAAAGATATGCCTTCCTATTAATAAGAGTAAGAACAAATGTCTCATATTCCTCGTCGGGCAAGAAACTCAATAATAACAACGTCTTGTCCTCATCTTCAATCATAATATCTACATTCGCCAAATTCGTAAGAAGCTTCGTGTAGTGGTTCATGTGATCATCAATGGAGATCCTATTCTTCAATTGGAAGCGATAAAACCTCCTCTTCAAATGCAAACGGTTTTCTACACTCTTTGTCAAATGCTTGCCTTCTAAACATTCTCCTTAATGTTGGTCGGTTTCCCATCCAACTCCAAAGTATCCTCTAAATTTTACTCATTGAGCGCATCCAAGACTTCACATCTCCAAAGACCAAAATTGTTTATGCCATTAAACTTCTCCGCATTGATCTTCATAGAGTGGATATTCAAACTTTGAACGGTCTTCATGCCGGAAGTACCCTCCATAACTCCTTCTTTCTCGACTATCTTTCTCAAAACTCCAATAAAACAATGCGTAACAAACGAATAATAGATCCAAACTGAAAAAGAGAGATTTTTACCTCCAACTAAAACTCTAACAAGGACCTCCGAAAGATCTCACATATACAACGGAAACGAGATCCACAAATAGGAAAAATCCCACATTTATCACCAACTGAAGCCTTAGACGAACTTTCAAAGCAATCTACTCCTCCAATTAGCCCAAGCGTAGCTAAAGCTCTGATACCAATTGTTACGCGCGGAAGCCAAAACAACCAATGTGCTTCGAGGAACCAAAATAAATGTCGAGAGAAGGCCAAACAAACCAAAGTAATGCCACAAACACAAATAACCAATTTTAATATGGTTCGGTAAGTTACCTACGTCCACGTGGCAAGAAGGGGATGCTGTTTTCACTAATATAGAAGAAGAGTACAAACTAAGATTAGAAATCACTCAAACCAACCAATTAATCTCACCAACAAATCTCTAATTTTCTCCAAACAAAACCCTAACCAATAGCTCAGAAAATACCTCTTTTCTGTGCTCCGAATATCCCCACAACAAGCCTAATCAAAAGCTAAAGAAACCCTAAAACATGTGTTGATATTTATACCAAATACAAATTCCAAACAAAACAGGAAATCAAAACAAACCCGAACCCGACTCACAGTCGACCGCGCCAAAGCTCGCGGTAGACCGGACAGAACGACAAAATCCAGAAAATCATTACAGGGTTTGGTGTCGACCGCCGAAATCGTCACGGTCGACCGGCCAAAGATCCAGAATCTGTACCAAGTCAAACACATTGTCGGTCGACCGCGCCAAAGCTTGCGGTCGACCAGAGAGCACCCAAATGTCTGTCAGCTTCACAAAACCTGTTCTTCTCCAATTTCTTCGCCAAATCTACACGAGCCTGTTATTTCAAGTTCCGAGAGGAGATGGATGCCTAGAAGGCCTTAGGGAAGCAGTTAACTTAAGGATGACGGACAAAGGAGAGCGAGCTTGTAGTGTTGAAGAGGGGTGAGGGCCGACTTAAAGAGAGAGGTGGAAATGCGGGACAAGAAGAAAGGTTTGGTCGCCATGCCTAGCCAACGATCGACCCAACTTGTTCATTGGACGATCCGGAAGCTTCAAGAATTTTTAAACAACAAAAAAAAACTAAGGGAGAAGATTTCCTTCTCATTTAGTTTCTTAATTTTGTCTTTTGAACTAATCAGGGAATGTGGTAAAAATTATTTCCTCCCCATTTTTCCATGCTCAATCACACACACGCATACAAAAGAGGGGAAAACTAAGAGATCTATGGAAAAAGATGGAAATGGCTTTTTCGAAATCGAGGCAAACACCCCCTAAGTTCAAGGTATCCCCATTTTGGGTACTGTTGGGATTGTATGTCGTCGCAGTTTGGCTCAGAAGCCTGTTGAAATCAGTCACCGTTCTCCTCTCTAGTGCACCACCAAGGACCAAAGGAGAGCTCGCC
>BQKN01066405.1:229754-247632 GCA_022839385.1 Asparagus kiusianus
CTCTTCCTCCAATCTCCTCTTTTATCCTCTACCGAGCTACTACCAACACATCACCCTATATAGAGAAGGGGGCAGCCGACACGGGAGAGAGGCTAGGGGAGACAATAGAGGAGGGAGCCGACCTACGGATGGAAGATGGGACTCACAGCGGCGGCCATCAGATCACAAAGATCGGAAGAGGGGATTTAGAACTATCGGGTAGGAGAAAGGAAGAGAGTGGCTAGGGCACATTAGTTATCAGGGAGAGGGAACTGGGCCTTGTGTTAATGGGCCAGGTTCTTGGGCCAACTAATAACAACAGGTACATGCACGTATCTTTCGATCAAGACATAACATTACGCAGGCTAATCATTTCATCCATCCAAATACACGTACCTCTTCAGCCATTCGTCGCTCTCGTACCTTTTTTCCGCGGACTATTCAGTGAAATTAGCATCCACTGAAAATCCCAGCGTCCTGCAGATTCAAGCGGTGGCAACCTCGTAAATAAACCAACAAAACGAGCCCAGTTTGTCCACGCCGCTAACTAACAACTCCTTAACTCTGGTTACCTCCCCCTCAGGAACTACAGTCACCGCCACTCCCTCCACTGCGCTATATATATATCGCTAGCTTTCGCGTCCCAACAAGAGCCCATCGCATTTCTCCCCAGCCCAATCAAAAACCCAACGGCCGAGATTCATCGGAGACCAACCGCGGCGATGGACGCCGATCTGTTCAGCGAGGAGGAGGAATTCTACAAATGCCGAAAACACCCCTCTCGCCGGCGCCCCGCCGGCGTCTGCCCCTCCTGCCTCCGCGACCGCCTCCTCCTCCTCTGCCCCGACTGCGCTAACGTGCGCCCCTGCAGCTGCCTCCCCTCTTCGTCGGCGTCATCGTCCTCCTCGTTCTCCTCCAACTCCTCCTCCTTCGTTCCCGCCAGATCCAGCGTCTCCGGCGCCATCGGCCGCATCTCGACCCTCATCGACAGCGAGCCCGCGTTCCGACGATCGAGATCGACGGCGCTGCCTTTTCTACGGCGGCGATTGGATCGGGAGGAGGAGGAGAAAGCGGAGAAGAGGAAGAAGTGGGGATCTTTTTGGGGGTTCTTGAAGGGGAGGGAGAAGGGCTCGGAGGTCGAGGCGTTCTCGAGGTCGGGTTCCGTCGGAGTCCCGATCTCGGGACGGAAGTGGTATTTTCCGAGTCCGATGAGGGCATTTCGGTCGAAAAAGATGGTTAAAGTCGTGCAAGAACGGCCGGCGCTGGTGATAATGAGGTAGCGAGGTAAAATGGAATGATTTTTTTTTTTTTTTGTTTCTTTGATATTGTACATAGTTATTTCTAGTAATTAAGTAATAGAATTGTAATAAGAAAAAAAATATATTTTGGCTGTGGTTGAGATATTTGTGCGAAATATTTCTCTCTGAGTTCTTGACATTTGAAGTTATTTTGGATTCGTTATGCCAGGCATATTTGCGCTTAATTAGAAATATTTAAGCCAAACGCGAAGGTACAAATCTCTTACTCTCTAGCTTTATATACTGTATTGTAAACTTGAGGATTAACTACATTAGCACCTTATTTAATTAACACTTGGTTAACACAAATTCACTCTTGCTCCTCCTTTTTTTTTTTTTTGAATGGGCATTTGTAAATACAACAAATGTTGCTTACACAAAATATGGCATGCGTAGTCCAATTTTGAAAATTAATCTTTGCACTTTTATTGTAAGAAACATATTTTCAAATGTAAGTCGTCTTCGCTCGCTTCGTCGTGTAGGTAGTGTATTTCGATTGCGAATCAAGTTCTTTTTCATGTTCAATTACTAACAAATTAATGATTTATCTGGCATTTAAAAAATATGATATTATTTTTAATTTCGTTAATTAATAGAAGAAACTGCAATACTTGCTGTGGCCAATATAAATGTTTTTCAGTAAACTAGAAAATAATAAAGCAAAGACAAAAGCACCTCATTCTGCGCATTATCGTATAGTTAATTTCTGTTCCAAGGATTAGCGACTCTAATCAGCTGCTATTTTAAATCCTGGATCTGTTAGGAAGTGGGTACTTGCACGTGTACCCACGTTCTAATGACGTTTGTTAATTAATCAGTCGGATTCTGAGCAAAATCCTTAACAATACTCAATAGTAATAATCAGTTGAATTTAATAAGCAAAATAATGTGTAATTCTAAATGCTTTACCCAACCCTGGGAATGCGCGGTGTTGGGGGGCTTGGCTTTGGGAGTAGAGACGTATGGAAGTACTCACGTGTTGGGGCGCCCCCATTGCACGTGGTGTCGTCGTTTTCTTTGTGGCTACGAATATGATGATGCTGTTGTTTGCCTTATAGTTCTGAGTACGAGTCTCCGGCGGTGTGCTTAGGCCTACAGTTACCTTTCTGTGAGTTATATCGCTCGTGCGAGGAATACGCGCGCGGCTTCAACGTGATTGAGATCACGAGGATGGCACTGAAGTTGGTCTCACTTTGTGCAACCGCATGCAGATTGATTAGTTTTCTATAATTTTTAAGGCTAATTAACACTTAACGCCGCGATTGATAGGCGAGAGTGGGGGGGAGAAAAGAATGCACATTCCTATTTTTCAGTCATGTATACTAAACGCGGTATTGTTTTAAAGAAGTTAGAATGTTTATTCTTACTTCTCATTCATTTTCACATTTTGTTGGAATGAGCACTTCCAATGAGTTAGTGGGAATGAGATCTCACTTTAAGTAAAAATAAAAAAAATTAATTTAAATACCAAATATATACTTAATAGTTAGGGAAAATGTGTTTAGGCCCTCAAAAAATAAAGGGGATGTGACTCAGCCCCTCAATGTTTTTTCTTATGTTCTTTAACCCCAAAAACCCAAAAATTATGATCTGACCCTTTTTCACACTCTCCCATAAATCAATCCAAAAATGGTCCGAAAATACCCCTTCCCCTTGTCTTCTTCTTCTTCTCTGTTTCTTTCTCCTCCTCCTCTCCCCTAACTACTCATTTCTCCAGTTCTTCTCTCCTCCTTCTCTCTGCATCGCCGTCGACGACGGTCTTAAGATCAACGAGCAGCACCGTCTCGATCGCCCACTACTGCCGGCGGTCCGTGACCCTATCCGACTCGACGCGTTCCAGCGCGTGAATCGGAGAGATCGCAGAAGGAACCGCAGCAGAGTGCGCGGTGATCTACTGCTGCGTCCCCTGCGGCATCATCAACCTTGTCATCTACTCGGTGGTGAAGCTGCCGGCGGCGATCTGCCGGCGAGCGCACATGAAGAGGCGGAAGCGGAGGATCATCGCAATGAGGAAGAAGGCGGTGGTGGAGGCGCCACCGACACCGCCGCCGATCTGGTCGAGCTTCGATCTTGACGACGAAGAGAGCGTGAGGATGAGGGAGGAGTGGGGGATGAGTGCGGCGTCGGCTCCGTCGCCGGAGGTGGCAGCGATGGAGGAGGAGATGTGGACAAGTTTTTATGAGACGGGGTTTTGAAGGAGTCTATCGCAAAGGGAAGATATGCGTAAAAGTACAATTAATTAAGTTTAAAAAGAGGGGGTTAATGGATAAATTTAATAGTTGTGTTTTTGTGATTCTTTGTTGAGAAAGAATTTAATTGTTATGTAGATCTTTGACAATGTACGTAAATTTTTGAACTAAAATTTAATATGTTTGAAAGACTGAAAGTCCATCAAGATGATTTATCATTGATATATAAATCTGAGAGGCACCTGAATCTGAGTATTTCTGTTGATAGTGAAGATGGTTTGAGGTGCATAATAGGGTATAATCGAAACAGTGTTAAGTATCATAGCTATATGTTAACTTTTAGCAGAACATGTTAATTATAATAATTATATGTTGACTTTTAAAAGAACGTGTTAACTTTCCTCCTAATCTGTTAACTTTTCATACTGAATGTTAACTTTTGCTGCTTTATGTTAACTTTCATACAAATCTGTTAACTTTCACTGCTTTATTTTCGTAGAAGCATTTAAAAAAAACTATGACCAAGTCTTTTATCTCATTCTAGATTATAAGTCTAATCATATCATGTATTCAAACAATATCAGTTGTAAGAATGTAAGAATTTTATTATGGTGAACGTTAACATGTTCAGTTGAAAGTTAACATGTAATAATAAAAGTTAACATATTATGATGAAAGTTAACATATTATGATGAAAGTTAATATGTTAGCTGAAAAGTTAACATGTTATGAGGAGAGTTAACATATAATGATGGAAGTTAACATGTAACAATTAAAGTTAACATAGGAAACATGTCATGTTCTTGCTGATCATGGGATTTGACAGCTAATATTCCTTGAAGGATATGTACAGATTATGTACAAGTGTATGAGATTTAATAGGGTAGCGTAACTTGAAGATTATGTACATAATCTGTATATATTATGTACACAATAACCTCAAGATTATGTACATATTATGTATCATAATATTCAGGTTTTGATACACATAATTTATATATAATCTTCAGTTTATTATGCACATCAAGTTCTACTTGAATGAACTTGTACATATTCACATGACAGCCACACTACATTTCACATACAATCGTAATAAATTACACCAAATTTGATCACTAAATAGACACAATACATTTTATTAAATTTAATCTAAGTACAACCTTATCCAAGCAATAACAAGCTTCATGTTCTTGTTTATTCAACTTAAACTCTTGTTTGAGTTTAGAAATTACCTCATGACATCTCAGTCTCATAGTATTTTTCAATCAATTTATCCTTCAAATTTAAGCTTCTCCTCAAATCAGTGAGTTCTTCTCTCATAAGTGGAAATAACTGAGTTCCCACACTATACACGGGGTTGTCAAACCACTCCCGAAATCTACAACCATCATTCTAAAATTATGCACAAAAACAAAATCAAAATCAAGTTAAATCATGAACCATAAATCACAGGTACTTGAGCAAAAAATAATAATAAATCCAAGATTGCTTACATAAGGATTTTTATTAGTCATAAAAGTGTAATACTCACACTCTAAACCTTATGACCAAAACTCGACTCGAAGCCCCCATCCTCCTCCTCCTCACCTCAGCTGCAGCACGCCAAGAGTTTCGCCGCCGCTACTGCCTCTTCTTCTTCCTCCACGGCCGCGCCGACGGGGAGAACTCCCTCCACCCTAGCTCTGTCTCCCTCGTCCACCCCAGCTGCAACGTCCTCCTCCTCGAGGTTGACTCGAACCCCCCCTCTCCCTCTCCTCCCCCCAGTTGCAGCACACTAAGAGCTTCGTCGTCGCTCCCGTCTGTGAGGGTAGGAACACGTCTCTGAGGCGATCTGCTTTGAGTGTTAGAAGAGAGAAGAGAGAGAGAGGGCAAATGGGGGGGGGGGGGGGGGGGTGGTTAAGGGTATTTTAGGGATTTGGCATATACTTTCTCCATGTGTTGTCTTGAAAATGTAAAAATGGGTTGAAACATAACTACTTCTTGGGTTGGGGGCTTTGGCACAAAAAAAAATAAGGGGTCTGCTCATATCCCTTTTTTTTTGGGGGGGTCTTGACACATTTTCCCCTAATAGTTATTCATACTAAAAATAAAATTTTATTCTCTAATTGCTTCCAAACATAAGAATGTAAATAAGTATTCCGTTTCCACACTCATTCCATTCTGTTTCTTGCTTCATTTTATTCTCACTTGAGCCTAAATATCTTATGCTTCAATATACTCTTGTTTTTCTCTAACAACACTTGTATATTTTGAAGTTTTTATGCCTAGCACTTTAATTTCTTCTTTTATGTAAATATGAACATTCGAAGGAGTATTCTCGCGACTATTAAAAAAAAAACATTCTAACATTTGGACAACAGAAAGCGATTGACATGCTAATTCTGAAAATTTCGCGGTATAGATATTTAAGTGATAATTAGCCATTTATTTGTGTAAGTTCAGATGTGTAAAATTTTTGGCACACGTACACTCGTGAACCTAGTTGACAGTGCTGCAGCTTTTCAGAAAGTCCAGCACTGTATTAAAATTAACCTCCAGTGATGGCGTGAAACTTTAGGTTCATTGTCTAATATTGCGGGCTCCTTGAATACATTTTGTGGGTGCTATAATTTCCTTCGATGCTGGGGAGCTTCTGAAGTTCGTTGTACATGACGACCGTATAATATGGAAAACTATATAGTTCCCAAAAATGGTTCTAAATTTTGGAAAAAAAAATTATTTTTCGTAAATATTGTGCCGAAACTTTGTTTCTTTTTACCATTGGGCTGTAACTATTGTGCTTTCTCCTTGTTGTATCGAACATGTAAACCTACTTTTTTATTTTTTTTGAACTGAAAAAGCAGGGTTGAGGCCCTGCTCATATGAGGATATTAATTATTGAAAACCAAAACATGACAGATAGACATCGCAACTAGGTGAAGAATCGCAGAGGGTGAAGCAGATAGGGAGCGGACATATGTCGTCACCTACCAAACTAAACCCGCAGCGATACTACAGCTAGAAGGCACATATTACATACATACTAGAGATGATAGTAGCATACTAGAAGACATAACGACTTAGAGAAAGAAAACAACATCAGTTTTTCCAACACAAGGGGAAGTAACCATATCCAGCAGAATTATGGTGAAGCGTGAGTTGGAGGACTTGGGAAAAAGTAGTCCCCAGAGGCATCAACATTCTTATTAGCAAGCTCCTGAAGTCCGATGTAAACCTACTTTATAACTTTCTTTTTCATTTTTTTGAAATAAAATTACACCATTTTACGTCCTATCCTATGTTATTCGGCTATGAAAATAAAGATTTGAGTAAAATATGAACTAAATAGCTGCTTGGGTGATTGATTTGTAGTCTGGATTTATGACAATAATAAAAATCCAAAGAATCCTTAATAATATAAGATTTTGATTTTGATTTTTTTTGTTTGATTTGTTGAAAATTTGGATGTAAATATAGCTT
Organism: Asparagus kiusianus; assembly: GCA_022839385.1. Taxonomy (NCBI): domain Eukaryota; kingdom Viridiplantae; phylum Streptophyta; class Magnoliopsida; order Asparagales; family Asparagaceae; genus Asparagus; species Asparagus kiusianus. The sequence continues at coordinate 236,680 of BQKN01066405.1, forward strand.
TAGAAAGAAATTCAACGAATTCTTGTTTGGATGGATGCCAAAAATTGTTAAAAATTAGAGAGTGGTGAATGGACCCCACTAATGATTGGGTTTTGTACCTAAAATATATACATTTTATGATTTTTTGAGAAGTTAATATATATATTTTATGATTTTTTGAGAAGTTCATAGATTTGTTATGATAATTTGGATGGACACCACTTCACTTTTTTCCTCCAAATCTTAAAAGAAAAAAGGATTTCTACTGGGTTAATTAATTACATGTCATCAGAAATCCTTAGAACTCCTAAGCAAGAAGCATTTGCAAACAAACAAAAATTATCATGCAAAGAATTTAATTCTGCCATTTTTTACTTTGTAGGACCCATCATATGACATGTATTGCGAGAGGATTCTCGCAACCGAACAGCCCTAACTCGATCTAGTTGGTTCATTTTTGTTACATTCACAATATTTATCTAGCAATGCTTAACGACTTGTCATTTAATTAATGTTTTTAAAGATGATTGAAAATAATTCAAGTTTTAGTTGACTGTTGCTAACATCCATTACCCTACGGAGACTTGGATTTCTACGGTGGCCTTTTCGAAGTGGTGAACATCGATGAATATTTGTCAACGTGCCAGTGTCCTTGGAGAAAATAATGCTGTCCTCCTTGATTTTCGAAGGGAGTGAGTGGGATAGAAAAGGACAGAAAGGCTGTATAAAGCTTGCAGTTGTCGAGATTAATTGGAGAGCTAGCTTTGTCCGTCGCCGGTTTGAGGGTGAGAAATTCAACAGGGGTTGAACATGGAGTGCAAGCGTTGAAAACAGGGAGGGGGGTAACATTTTCTTTCTTTTCTTCTTTTTTTGGAAAATTTCATGGAAGGAGTTGCGGCGATAAGGATTCTTTCAGAACATCTATAACATAAATAAAGAAACTTTAGTTCTCAAACTAATATTCTAACCACCAGTGAATTGTATAGATCACTCACCTCCAAGGATTGTTATTGGACTTATCTGATAATCGTCCAAGGTTAAGATTTTTTTGGTATTTCGCCAAAAAATATTTCTAAAGCCATAAAATTGTCCTTTGAAGTCTTGTCCATGGTGTCTTCTGAGGAAAGATATAAGTAGAATTTTGTTTTTTAATATATGTAACATAAGTTAACTTTAGTTTTTAACTGTTTCTGCAGAACTTTCTTCATTGACATATCAATACTTGACAAACTCGTACGATCATCGACACTTCATTAAACGAGTTGAATGCTACCATCAATGGTATGAATTCTCGAACTTATTGCTGGTTAAGTGAAATTTGCTTGATTATTGAGACTTTTATGAGAATTGCTTAAATTTATTGGTGGGTTCTGTGAAATTTATATACTCCGCGTCTTATGATAATTGATGAAATTAAATTATTCTGTTACTTTTTCTTATTTGCTTAAGAGAGACACTAAACACAAATTGAACAAAACTTCGAAGCAATTCAAGAAAAACAAAACATGAGGAGGTTGAGAATGTTGGGAAAATTAACAGTACAACAAGACCTTTCCCGTCTTTGTGATGAGATGGGAATAAAAAAAATAGAAGAGAAAAAATAGAGAAATAGAGAGATTGCACACACAAGATTTACCGAGGTTCAGCTCAAATTGAGCCTACGTCCTAACCCGCCCCTTCTTCACCGTTTCCACTATAATCAAATGAAAGTTTACAAAGGGTCTTCTCTCAAGTTGGTATAACTTAACTTGATGATCACTTTCTCTCAAACTCACTTGAGGATTACAACTTTCTCTCAAACTCACTTGAGGATTACAGATTTGTATATGGTTCTTCTTCTTGCTTCTTGCTTTTAACCTTCACCATCTCCCCTCTATTTATAGGGAGGATATACCTCTTGGTTATACCGCATTCATTACATGAGGAAGTCCATAGACTAACCCTTCCTTTTCCCAATGCATGGGGAAGTCCAAAGACTAACCATTTCTTTTCCCAATGCATGGGAAAAGACAATCTATCAATGCATGCATGTAGTCAATCACAAAATCTCCATGGATTAAATCCATATTAATTCATCATGAGGATGGACCCCGCTTCCCATCAATCTCCCCCTCCATCCTCATGAGGAGAAAGTTTTCAAACAGTATCATACCTGCCTTTCTTCGGCAGAATTCATGCTTCTCTTTTGGTAGAGGCTTCGTCATCATGTCAGACGGATTTTGGCTTGTATCAATCTTCTTAATGTGCAAAAGACGATTCTCCAAAACATCACGGATCCAATGAAAGCGTACGTCGATATGTTTTGTCCTTGAGTGATAGGTAGCATTTTTACTTAAGTCAATAGTACTCTGACTGTCACAATATAGAGTGTACTTCTTCATCCACAAGAGCTCCTTGTTGGCTTCTGTAGCAGCAATATACTCAGCTTCTGTGGTGGATAGAGCGATGCACTTTTGCAGCTTTGATTGCCATGATACGGCTCCCCCTACAAAGGTAAATAAATATCCTGATGTGGATTTTCTTTTGTCCAAGTCACCTGTCATATCAGAATCAGTATAGCCTTCCAAGATAGGTTTTCCATCTCCAAAACATAAAAAATATTTAGAGGTTCCTTTAAGATATCTTAGGATCCACTTTACTGCTTCCCAATGTTCTTTACCAGGATTGGCAAGATAACGACTTACCATTCCAACTGCATGTGCTATATCAGGTCTTGTACAAAATATGGAGTACATCAACTTCCGACGGCCGAGGCAAATGGAATGCTCTTCATCTCCTCCTTCTCCTTCTCACTTGAAGGGCTTTGTTGTGTACTTAGCTTAAAATGAGCTGCTAGCGGTGTGCTGACTGGCTTAGAGTTCAACATATTGAACCTCTCCAGAACACGTTCAATGTAACTTTCTTGTGATAGCCACAACTTTCTCACACTTCTGTCTCGAGAAATCTTCATTCCCAATATATGTTGTGCTGCTCCTAAGTCCTTCATGTCAAAGTACTTGCTCAGCTCTTTCTTCAACCTATCAATTTTAGACCTATCTTTTCCAACAACAAGCATATCATCAACATATAGAGAGAGAATAATGCAAGCATCATCCGAGAACTTTTGGACATAAACACAATGATCTATAGATGTTCTTTTATACCCATGGTCAAGCATAAAAGAATCAAACCTTTTATACCATTGTCGCGGTGCCTGCTTGAGTCTGTACAAGCTCTTCTTCAATTTGCAAACCAAGTGTTCTTTGCTCTTTACCTTGAAACCTTCTGGCTGCTCCATATAGATTTTTTCTGCTAAATCATCATGGAGGAATGCTGTCTTCCATCTAACTGCTCAACTTCAAGGTCTTGAGAAGCAGCAAGATCAAGAATAACCCGAATAGAAGACATCTTTATAACAGGAGAAAAAAATTTCTTCATAGTCAACACATTGCCTCTGACTGAAACCTTTCACCACAAGGCAAGCTTTGTACTTGACTTGGCCATTTCCTTCATTCTTGATCTTGAACACCTATTTGTTCTTCAAGGCTTTTCTGTTCTTAGGTAGCTCCACCAAGTCATAAGTGTGATTCTTATGCAAAGAATCCATCTCCTCTTGCATAGCTTTCTTCCATTTTGCACGATCATCATAAAATTGTGCTTCATGGAAACTTTCTGGTTCACCTGCATTTGTTATCATAGTATACTCTGAAGCAGGGTATCTAGTTAGGGTTGTCGTTCTCTCTCTGACCGTCTCAACTGAGGTACTTGTGGTTGATCCATATATTATGGCTCTGCATGTTCATGCCCCCCCTGATCAAAACCTAGGGAACCTACAATTTCTTCTTCTTCCTGCATATCTTAAAAATCATTATTTTCTAGAATGGGAGAAGGAAAAACAACTGGTGTAGAGATTGGATCTGGGAGGATATGAGTGTTTTGTGGCTCCTCTTCTTTTACAAAATCAGCAAGTGTTTTATCTTCATAAAAAACAACATCCCTACTCCTCACAATTTTCTTATTTTTAGGATCCCACAACCTATACCAAAATTCATCATTTCCATATCCTAGGAAGATGCATGGAATAGTTTTATCATCAAGCTTTGTTCTTTTCTCCTTAGGTACATGTACAAATGTCTTGTACCCGAACACCCGCAAGTGAGAATATAAAATATCCTTTCCACTGCAAACTCTTTCTGGAATATCTCTATCCAAGGGAACCGAGGGGGGCATGTTTATCAAGTAGCAGGCTGTTCGCACTGCTTCTCCCCAAAATATTTTTGGTAATTTAGCTAATGATAACATACTCCTTATCCTTTCCACAATTGTGCATTCATCCTTTCTACAATCCTATTGTATTGTGGTGTGTGTGGAACAGTCTTTTGGTATCTAATGCTATAAAAAGAATAATAGTCTTCAAACATCCTTGAAGTATACTCACTACCATTATCAGTATGAATACACTTCAAGAGCTTTCCGGTTTCTCTTTCAACTTTAGTATGAAAGTCTTTGAAAACTTCAAAGGCTTGATCTTTGGTTTTTATGACATACACCCACACCTTTCTAAATGCATCGTCTATGAAGGTCACAAAGTATGAGGCACCACTAAAAGTTTTTTGATTTATGGGTCCGCATACATCCGAATAGACTAAGTCCAATATGCCAGTTTTCTTTTTATTATAATTTTTAATAAAAGCTACCCGGTGTTGTTTTCTAATCAAGCAGTGATCACAGTGGGATAGTGTTATACCTTGCATAGATGGAAGTAGTTGTCGCCATGCGAGAGTTTGTAGTCCTTTATCGCTCATGTGGCCAAGCCGTTTGTGCTACAAATCCATAGAGGTACCTTCCACTATTCCAAATTCATCATTCTCTAAGTGAAACCGAGTCTTATAGAGAGTGCAACCCTTCTTTCATCTCGCTAGTACAAGTGATCCTTTAGTAAGCTTCTAACATCCTTTACCAAAGCTGCTTGTGTATCCTTCTTCATCAAGCTTGCCGGTGGAGAGAAGATTAAGATGAAGATCGGGCATAAATCAAACATCTTTTAGAACCATCTTTGTTCCAAGGTTAGTAGTACCGCAAATATTTCCAATGCTAAGAATTTGAGAAGAGTTTTTGTTACCCATTTTTACCATTCCAAGATTACCTTCACGAAGCGAAGTGAAGAGTCCTTCCGGGGAGTAGCATGGTAGGAGGCACCAGAATCAATCACCCATTCCAAGTCTTGGCAAGTGAGATTTACACAGTCTTCTTCACATGTCGAGAAAAGCACAATTTCATTGTCACTAACAACATCTGCACTTTCATTCATTTCTTGTTTTTCATTGGTCTTTCCTTCCTTTTGTTCTCGCTTGAGCTTGTGACATTCCCATTGTATGTGTCCATTCTTCCCACAGTGATAGCAAGTAATGTCCTTTCTAGCCTTTGATTTTTCTCTTGACTTGTCTCGATTCTAAGACTATCGATATTTGCTCCTCCCCCTGTTCTCGGTAACAAGAGCATGAGAATGGGAGGATCCAGATGACTTTCTTCATATTTCTTCATTCAAGAGGTTGCTTATAACTTGGTTCATGGATACAACTCCATCAGGTGCAGAGTTGCTAAGAGATACCACCAACGTCTCCCAACTATCTGGTAACGAGCTAAGCAAAATGTTAGACCCTAGAGGGGGTGATTAGAGTCTTATGCTAATCTAATCCGATTTAAATATCAATTAAAATTAATTAACAAGTTAGCCTAGCAAGTATGAAATACAACAATATATATGAGCTAGGATAAGCAATATGAACAACAAGATATATCCTAACAAAGAGATATAGGCAATGTATGTGCAAGGATATATAAACTAACACAAGGTGATATATCCTACCAAAGAGATATGCAATATGATATATGCAAGGATATGTAAACTAACACAAGGGTAAACAATATGAAACAAGATAGAGGATGATATGAATAATGAGACAATGGCAATATGAGCAATGAGCACAAATATAAATAAACGCCAAAGCACACTCAAACACAATCAAATGATCACGGAGTTCGGACCTTCCATCCTACGTCTCCGCTCCCCTCTCCCGGGGAGAAATCCACTATCACAACCGGGTTTTCTACGCTCACCCGAATAACGTTTACACCTCACAATATCGGTTTTCAACGTTCACCGATCAACGTTCACTCCTCACACTCGGTTTTATAGTTCACCGAAAACTCCACAACACACTCAGTTTTCTAGCTCACCGAAAACCTTACACCACTCACAATGTAACAAATAAAAATTTGTTCTCTATAATAGATGAGAACTCAATTAAAGCACAACTTAATGTTACAATTTCTCACAACCCTAATATACTATGTATGCAAATACAATAAGCTCAAGTGGGTGTGTGTAACAATGAGTAAAATCAAATCTAAACTCAATATAAAACTAGCTTTAATAGAAATGATAATCAACAAATAATTATAAATAAAAGCTAGAGTTGAGTTTAGGAAAATTTCTCTAGATGACAAGAGAGAGAGATGGATTGAATGCCCAAAATACAATTGATAATCTCCTCAAGTTCTTGTAAAACTTTCTTCATAAACCAAACCCTTAAACAAGCTTAAAACAAGCTTAAACTCTTTTTAAAACCCTTATTTAAAAACTTCTTTTATTTCTTGAAAGAGAACAGCAATAGGGTATTTATACCCACTCAAAATCTCAGCCAAAAACCCCAAGCAAAAGACTAAAAAGCCCAAAGCAAACAGCTCAGAAAAATAGCCGTTGGAAACCAACGGTCAAATCGGCGGTCGACCGTGGAATTCTCGCGGTCGACCGCGAGCAGCTCAGAATCAGGGAAAAACTAACAGAGAGTTCGACGATCGACTGCGGCGGTCGACCGCGAGAAATTTTTAGCTGACGGTCAATCATGGCGGTCGACCGCGGAAGTTTCTACTGCCCACTATGCAAAGAACTCAGGCGCGATCGACCGTGGTGGTCGACCGTGAACTGATACATGAAAATGAAGTTCTGAAAACTATTTTTCTGAATTTAAAACACTGTTTAAAATATCAAATAAATTCTAAAAAATATAAAACTTTGGAGAATGATTATAAACATGATAATAAACATGCTACAATGACTGGTTTCCAAAAAGAACTTCCCAAATGAAAAATATCATCATTTTGTAAAATAGTCCAAAACACGAAAATGTAAACATGTGAGTTTTGACATTTAGGCTAAACCATGTTTTGAAACTTTGCACAATGATTTTATAGACTTAATAAAATATGTATATAATTGTTATTAAGTCCATAAACTGAGGAAACAATATTATAGACTTATACAATAGAAAATAAAATATATGAGTATGTATATGAAAATATATTTGTTTCATATCTAAGTAGATAAACCAAATCACAATAATAAATATGAAACATGTAATTTCATATTTATAAACATGAAAACCAAAACTTGTGTTGTATATATATGTGACTACATATATATACAAGGAAACCAATAAAATGTGTGTGTATAGATAATTGAGCTTAGAGTACTTAACACACATAATATAAAGCCTAAACTAAGATTACCCAAGCCGATCTTGATCTTCAATAAGCTTGACTTGGTATACTATGCGGATGAAGCTTAAACTTGATCTTTAACTTTGAATTGCAAAGGCTTCAACCCGACATTCCGCCAACCTCCATTTGATATGATCGTTGAAGCTCTATTCCATCCATCCTCCAACTCGTTGTTTGCCTAGAATAAATACGAAAACACAAACACTAGACAAACAACATTAGAAGTAAATTGTTTGTTAAACATCATCAAAACAAGAAGGCCAACACAAAAGAGGGCTTGAAACTCATCTTCCAACACCATCTTCATGGCTGCAAGTTGATTTATAATACTTTGAATTTCATTCAAATGTTCAGATATAGAATCACCTTCCTTGAACTTAAGATTGACAAGCTTCGAATCAAGAAAGCTTTGTTGCCGGCGGTCTTTCTTTCGTAGAGATCATCAAGTTTCTTCTACAAGCTGTTCCCCGAAGTCTTATTTGACACATGATGGAATACAGTGTCATCCACCCATTGCCGAATGGTGCCGATGGTTTTTCGGTCGAGCTTCTTCCAATCATCCGCCGTCATGGACTCTGGCTTGGAGGATTCACCTTCAACTGGCGCATAGAGGTTCTCACAATATAGAAAATCCATCATCTTTGCCTTCCATATCATCCAATTGCATCCATTCAAACTGATCATTCGAACGCCGCCGACGGGAGTCTCCATCTCAACACAAGAAGATTAGCAACCTTGCTCTGATACCATTGTTGGGAAATTAACAGTACAACAAGACCTTTCCCGTCTTTGTGATAAGATGAGAATAAAAAAATAGAAGAGAAAAAACAGAGAAATAGAGAGATTGCACACACAAGATTTACAAAGGTTCAGCTCAAATTGAGCCTACGTCCTATCCTGCCCCTTCTTCACCGTTTTCACTATAATCAAATGAAAGTTTATAAAGGGTCTTCTCCAAGTTGGTATAACTTAACTTGATGATCACTTTCTCTCAAACTCACTTGAGAATTACAACTTTCTCTCAAACTCACTTGAGGATTACATATTTGTATGTGGTTCTTCTTCTTACCACTTGCTTTTAACCTTCACCAGAGTAGACCTCAAACAAAGTTCAACGTCAAAGCAATTCAAGGCAACGAAACCTAACAATTTGCTTATGCGTTGTACATTGCAGAATTTCTTATAAGGAAGACCAACTCCTTGCATTTCAAGAAATATTAGTTGAAATCATTACAAATTCAAGCAGATGAGGAGGCGTGTGTAGAAAAACAATTAAATACATAATAAACACTACATATCTCCATAACTAAATTACCTTATGCCAAGCTAAACTTTAAAAACGGGGCAGAGTGAGCTTGATGTGTTCTTGGAGGTGGCATCTAAATGCTGGATTTCTGGGTAATTAGTATAAGTGCAAATATTGTGCTTCAAGCTGAGGATCAAAGGGTAGTTGCTCAAAGATTGCAAAAAGAGACATGGCTAATTAGCGCTCAAATACCTTATAGTTTTTCCTAAAAGTAGCTTGAATGTTCCCCTTGGACGCTCACCAAGTCAATTTTAGAACTTTGAAGCCATATACCTGGAGTGTGTTTAAAATAAATTAGTTTGTGTTTAACATTAAGTTCAACAAACATTAAGGGAGAAAATGTCATAAAATTAGTTTCCGAGGGTCACACTGGTTCTCATGTCTACATAAACAATGTAAATTTTAGAAACTTTAGGGTGTATTATAAGTAATGCCAACAAGTGTGTATATAAGTGCTAATTAGCCAAAAGACATTTGAGACTACAGAAATGACACTAGGTCACCAAAAAAAAAAAAAAACCATCAGAGAGAGAGAGAGAGAGAGAGAGAAAGAGAGAGAGAGAGCAATGTGAGGAATACATTCAAGCAAGGCAAAGGAAAAAAGTTTACAATTCATCATCCTCGATGTTAGTTGGGGGTGGATACCAACCTCCGTCCGACGAGGAGCTCCGACGAGCTCGAGGATGACGCAGGCGAGCGTGGATGTCGACTCAGGCGAAGTCGACGGCGATCTCCAGGCACGGCCTCAGGTGAAGCTCGAGCAGTTGAGCTCGAACTTGACGAACGCGACCTCGGCGTTTTTTGGCGGCTCGACCCTCGCGTCCGCAATGCCGACCTCCGCGTTTGACGCTCGACGATCGCGTCCAGGCGACTCCCACCCTCGCGTCGGGTCTGTGCGCTGGTGACAGGCTGTCGCCAGCCCATCGTATCCGCCTATAAAAGCAAACCCCGATCCTAGGGTTTTGGTGCTTTTTCTTTTTCGTGTTTCTCTGGCGGCGGACCCTCTTAACGCAGCAGCGTTCCCCCTAAAATCGCTGCAGCGATTTTCTTGTTTAATCTCCAGCTCTCAACAGTGTTTGAGGGGAGATTTAAGAAGAGAGAGAAAAAGAGAAGAGGGGTTTTTATTGTGGGTATTAACACTGTAGCTACAGTGTTTATTTGAGAAATCTCAGTTTAGGGATTTGCTCTTGATTTGTAATTTCTTGTTTGATTAATAAGAAATTGACTGTGTGGCTCCCGAGGACGTAGGCAGTTGCCGAACCTCGTAAATCTTGGTGTACTTTTTTCTATTCTGTGTTTCTGTTGCATTAGGGATTTCTGTGTTTAAATTCCCAACAACTGGTATCAGAGCGTGAAACGATCTAGAGGAAGTCAGATTCAAGTGGGAGCCATGGCCGCAGATGAAGGGAAAGTAAGACTTGAGAAGTTTGATGGATTAGATTTCGGATTCTGGAAAATGCAGATAGAGGATTATCTGTATCAGAAAAATCTGTATCAACCTCTCTCGGGGAAGAAGCCGGAGGGTATGAAGGAAGAAGATTGGAATCTTCTGGACAGAAAAGCCCTCGGAGTTATCAGATTGACATTAACTCGCAATGTTGCGTTCAACATAGCAAAGGAGAAGACCACGGCGGGTCTTATGACAGCACTCTCAAATATGTATGAGAAGCCATCAGCCTCAAATAAAGTCCATTTGATGAGGCGGTTGTTCAATCTGCGAATGGCGGAAGGTGCACCGGTAGCACATCATCTCAATGAACTCAATACAGTCACGACCCAATTGAGTTCAGTTGATATTGAGTTTGATGAGGAAGTTCGGGCGTTGATACTTTTGTCTTTCCTACCAGAGAGTTGGAACGCTACAATCACAGCTGTGAGTAGCTCATCGGGAAACAACAAGTTGAAGTTCGACGACGTTCATGATCTGGTTCTCAGTGAGGAGATCCGACGGAGAGAGTTGGGTGAAGCTACAACCTCTTCAGTATTACATACAGAGTCAAGAGGTAGAAATTCAACCAGAGGAAATGGATCAGATGACAGGAGATCCAAATCCAGGAATCCCAACAGTTCGAAGGCTATCGAGTGTTGGAAGTGCGGGAAAACCGGGCACTACAAGAATCAGTGCA
>BQKN01066405.1:267632-308778 GCA_022839385.1 Asparagus kiusianus
TATATATATAATGTATGCATGATATATACATACAAGTTTACAAGTTATATTTCAATTTTCATGTTCGCGAAAAACAGGTTTTATGAACACTTTTCAAAAACAGTGGGTTTTCACAAAGGAAAATTACTTTTCCAAAAATTCCTTCTCAAACATGTTTATTTTATTAATTAGAAACTTTCCCCGAAGTTTTACTATTTTTGGAATTGATTTGTTATTTTTAACGTATTTTTGAAATCAGTCCAAAACCTGTATATTACCATGTATCAGTTTGCGGTCGACCGTCACGGTCGACCGCCAGCAGTTAATTTTTATAGTATGGATTTTATTTGTTCGTGGTCGACCGTGACGGTCGATAGTGACTTCATCCAGAGACTTTCGCGATCGATCGTCGCGGTCGACCGTCAGCTTTTAAAGTTCTTTATTAGTATTTTTGTGCTTCGCGGTCGACCGCGAGATTTCCACGGTCGACCGCCGAACTCATCATTGCTTTCTCAACGGCTATATTCTGATTTGATTCTCTGGGGCTATTTTGGTCTTTTCAAGTTGGTTTTGGCTGATATTTTAAGTGGGTATAAATACCCCATTGCTCTTCTCTTTCAAAATACTAAGTTTTGTTTTTACAGTGAAGTTTTAACAAAAGTTTAAGTGTGTTTAAAGAGCTGCTTAAGCTGATTCTGATTATCTGTTTTAAAAGAAGTTTTCTACTACAAGAAGAAGCCTTCAATTCAACTGAGGATCCTATCCTCATCATCCTCTATTGTTCCTCTTGTTTATTGAGAAGTTTTCCTAACTCATCTTTTCATATAGCTTATAACTTTATTTTCATATCTTAGCTATATTTATTGAGTTACATATTTTCATTCACTGTTATCACACACTGTATTGAGCTTAATATTCCATACTATATATTGTGGGTAGTGGTGTGTGATTTAATGAGTGTGAGCTTCATTGTGTTCTCATTTGTTATCGAGAACAAATCATTGTATGTAATCATTGTTGTGAGTATCACTTGTAATACACTTGTACACCGAGAGAAATGTGAGGCGTGAGACGGGGTCGAATCCAATAGGAGTGGCGTCGGTTGACGAACCTAGGGAGAGGTTGCATCCGAACACTTGAGGAGGAGGACACGGGCTAGGTTCCTACACTTAGTGTGTAAAGTGTGATTGCATAGTATTTGTTGTGTGAGAGTTTTCGATAAACTTGTAAACCGAGTGTGTAGAAGTTCCAACTTCCAAACCGGATTGTGATAGTGGAGATCTCCTCAAAGTGAGGAGCGGGGACATAGGTCGTGGTGACCGAACCTCGTAAACATATCGTGTGTTTGTGTTTTGCTTAGCGTATATTTTATTTGTGGCTATTCATATCATTATTGCTCATATCTATCTCATATCATTCTTGCAAGAATAAATTAATCAATATAATTTTAATTAGAATTTAATCAGGATTAGATTAGCATAAGACCCTAATCACCCCCTCTAGAGTCTAACAGAGAGTCTTTGGTAGTATAGCACATGCTCATGTGCTTGATGCTTAATGAACAAAGCTTGAAGATAAGAGTCGTAGTTGTTTTTTATTTGGGGTGAGCAAGGAATCAAAGGGATACATACTGTATGATTCGGTGTCGAAGAGGATTGTAATTAGCAAAGATGTTGTTTTTGAGGAAGACAAGAAGTGGAGTTGGGATGAAAGCTATGAAGACCAAATTAAGCTAGACTTGGAATTGGGAGATGAAGAACAGAGCAGTGAGGAGAATGAAGAAGGAACGGAACTGAGTAGTAAAGAGGAAGAAAATGAAGATATGGAAGGGAGTGAAGAAACTATGCTGACCCTAGGAAATCTTGATGTTCCTGAAACTTCAAATGCAAGAGAAATTCGAAATAGAAAAGCACCAATATGGATGGGTGACTATTTCACTGGTGAAGGCCTTTCCAATGAAGATGTGCAAGCTCACTTGGCTTTGTTTGCTAGTTTTGACCTGATCAGTTTTGATGAAGCAGTAAAGATGAGAAATGGAGGCAAGCTATGGATTCAGAAATAAGATCAATTAAGAAGAATGAGATGTGATTTCTAATTGACTTGCCAAAGGAAGCTAAAAGGATAGGAGTCAAATGGGTCTACAAAACAAAATTGAATGAACATGGAGAAGTGGAGAAGTACAAAGCCCGCTTAGTCGCAAAGGGTTATGCTCAAGAACATAGAGTTGATTATGAAGAAGTGTATGCTCCTGTAGCTCACATGGACATAGTGCGGATGATCTTAGCTATTGCAGCTCAGAGATGTTGGAGTGTATTTCAACTTGATGTGAAATCAGCCTTCCTTCACGGAGAATTAACTGAGGACATTTATGTTGAGCAGCCGAGGGGTTATGAGATGAAGAATGAAGAGCAAAAGGTATGCAAACTCAACAAAGCTTTGTACGGCCTCAAGCAGACACCAAGAGCATGGTTCAACCGGATTGAGTCATACTTCAAGAGAGAAGGTTTCGAGAAGGATGATAGTGAACAGACTCTGTTTACCAAAGTTACCAAACAAGGTAAATGTTTGATCATTAGTTTGTATGTTGATGATTTAATTTATACCGGAGACGATGAGGTTATGATGTGTGAGTTTAAGGACTCAATGATGAAGGAATTTGATATGTTAGATTTGGGTAAGATGAGGTATTTTCTGGGTATTGAAGTAGTGCAGTTTGATGGAGGGATATTCATTAGTCAGAAGAAGTACGCGATGGAAGTGCTAAAGAAGTTTGGAGTGGAGGATAGTAATTCTGTTCAAAATCCGATCATTCCAGGGTTCAAAATTTTTAAAGATGGAAATGGTGTAGAGGTGAATGGTTCGTTCTACAAGCAGCTGGTTGGAAGCATGATGTATTTAATAGCCACAAGGCCAAATATAATGTATGCGGTTAGCTTAATTAGCAGGTACATGTCCAAGCCAACTGAGCTACATCTTTCAGCAGCCAAGAGAATTCTGCGATACTTGCGAGGAACCATTGGCTTTTGTATTCTTTACAAGAAAGAAGGAAATAAGGAGTTGGTTGGCTTCACTGATAGTGATTACTCCGGCTTTGTGGAAGATAGAAAGAGCACGTCGGGCTGTTTGGTTGGTCTCCTAAAAACCAAGAATAGGAAATTAGAGCTTGAAAATTTCAAAAAGTACAATTTCCACCATTTCCATCCCTAAAACTTCCCACAACATCTAATAAAATATTATTTTCATCCAACAACTCATCCACATCATCCAATAAAATATTATTTTCATCCAACAACTCATCTCATATCATCCAATAAAATAAACCAAACAAAAGAAATATGTCACATCATCCAACTCATCTCATTTACATCTCATCTCATCTTTAAAAACAACTCACATTATCCAATAATATGGTGACAACTCATCTCATTTCATTAACATTTCATCTCCACCCATTTCCTCCAAAAAACAAGAAAATTGATTTTCTTAAGTGCGGATCACATCATCCAATAATATAATGACAACTCATCTCATCTCATCTCATCTCTTATTTTTAAGAATGAACCAAACACAAGAGAAGAACATATTATAGGAAATATGTTTCCTATTCTTTGATTTCCTTCTTTTTTAGCCAATCAAACAATCTCAAAACAAATTTTCTTAAAAAATCACCCACATCATCCAATAATATAGTGACAACTCATCTCATCTCATCTCCTATTCTTTGATTTCCTTCTTTTTTTTAGCTAACCAAACAACCTCAAAACAATTTTTTAAGGAAATATGTTTCTTATTCTTTGATTTCCTTCTTTTTTGGGCAAACAAACAGCCCCTAAGTGGAGCAGCAGTGACTTGGTCTTCTCGAAAGCAACCAATAGTTACACTAAGCACAACAGAAGCCGAGTTTGTTGCGGCTACAACATGCACTTATCAGGTAGTGTGGATGAAAAGGGTGTTAAAGAAGATTGGTTATAATGGCAGTGAGGGTCCTGTCATTTTTTGTGATAATAGCTCAACAATCAAGCTGTCAAAGAATCCTGTAATGCACGACATGAGCAAGCATGTTGATGTGCGATTCCATTTCTTACGTCATCTGGTGAATGAAGGAGTTGTGCGTCTCAAGTATTGTGGTACACAATAGCAAATAGCAGACATACTTACCAAACCGCTCAAGCTAGAGTCATTTCAAGAGCTTAGAAAGAAACTGGGAGTTTGTGGTCTTGTGAATGAAGGTAAACTAGCCGCCTATGCAGTCTAGTTTAGGGGAGGGAAATGATAAGATTTAGTTTGATATTCAGTTTTAGTTGGTTATTCTGTTAGAATAAAGTTTTAGTCTTTAGATTAGAATATGGGCTGTAGTTTGTTTCTGTTTTCATTCTGTAGAAGCTATTTAATAGCCATTGTTTCTCTTTCAACGAATATGATTCCAGAATTGTTCTTTGCATCTAACAAAATATGTACCAAAGTTAAAAGGATATTAAAATTTTAGCACTTAATAGCATAATACTTAATGGAAAGATGTGACAACAGACATGAAATATTCTTTGAAATCAATAATGGAAATAAAACAGATGTCATGGCAAGAACAAACAAGATATGACACTACGAGAACAACCAAGTTTAACCCCATAATTTATTGGCAGAATCAGGATCCATCATGATTCTAATGAATTGTTACTAGCCTTTGCTTGGTGATATAAAAGAAATACAAACACGAATCATTAATTATCCATGTGCGAGAACAATTATATCAAAGTTGCGTGTTAAATTTTTTTTTTTGCATGTAATGGCAGTTTCCTTGCATCTTAAACATTTGCTAGGCGATTCACTGCCTCCTTCCTCATCAACAATTATTTTAAAAAAGTGAAAGAAAATTAGAACTAAGAGAACTTGCAATAATTAAACACAAAAGCTTCTATTGCACTCTAAGTTTAATAACCACAAAAAAAAACTATCGCAACTTTTTTTTTTTTGTTAATTAAAAGCTATCGCAATTGAAAATACCAAGTTCATGTTCTCGATAATGGATACTAGAAGGCTAATAGACGTTTCAACATTACAATTTGAAACTGAAAATGCATCTTTCCAAAATGAGTTGTTGAATTTCCACCCAAAGAACAAAATGAAAGAAAACCCCACATTAGAATATTTATGTCAAACAGAAAGATAAAGGAAACGCTTACCGTTCCAAAAGGAGAAAGCAGGAATCCACAAGTAAGTTAATCATAAGTAGACAATCGTTTCCATAGAATTGACCGCGAAGGAAATGAACGCTCTAATCCTAGTGCGAAGAAAGCAAATGTCTCGCTTGACACGATTATCGCTATCGAGTTGCCTAGTCATGGTAATATAGCATTTCCCATTACATATAACGAGGAAAGCTAAAGTTAGACTACGCGTTAAAAAGAAGAACAAATTCACTGCAGGCAACACTTGGGCAAAAATTTTCAAGATTTGATGCCTAAAAGGATTCAGAACTTTTTGAGGATATCAATCAACATATACAATTGACCTAATAAGAGCTTGGTGGTTTCAGCAAATACAACGCTAACTACAGGAAAATTAAAGAGCTAAATGTGAAGCAGTCGTCTGGGTTCCCGATAAATGCCCCTTAACTAACACATGAAGCATAGCTTTTACCGCATTAACTCTCACAAGATTTAACTTTGCTTCCGAAGCACATCAGAATACAACTGAGCATGCATTGCAGCAGACTTTCTAGTTGAACAGACAAAAAGGAGGGGGGAAAACAAAACAGCAACAACAGTATGGCATAACTCTCTATCACAATGGAGAACTTTACATAATCCAAATATCTGTGCGAAACAAGAGTAAAGTGACACCTGAATTACTAGAAACCCAACACGGTGAACACGACCGATTTGAGAACAAAAACACAGTCGATTTGGAATGGGCTTTATTGTGACGCTCCTGGTTTAAATCAGATAAATAACTCTACAAGTGTATACATATTACAGACATATTGCAAGTAAGAACGTAAAGTGGTGAACAAAAAACTGACACCAGGTAGGCTATAGTGAGTCTAGCATACGGATTAAAAGAAGAAACTGTTTGTCTGATCAATGGGTTCTCCTTCCATCAACAGCTCTGTCCTGTAAAAATAAAGAAAGTTTATAACACAATGCGTGTTGTCTATCTTAATATTTGATCTGCAACTAATCCATGGCAGTAAGCTCTTTATTCAATATTAGTTATCGCACGAGACAAAGAATTAGAGCAATACTCGCCATGCTGATGAATGACTGATACCAAGACCATTGCAGGTGAGTATCATTCCCTTGAATCTCGTAAGATATTCCTGAATAGAAGGAACAATAGTTATCATACGAGGAGTACAGTAAGATTTGCAAAATCAATGATCTAAATCAGATACAAATCATACCCGTAAAGTGTATCTATTGATCTCATAAGTACCAGATATATCATAATCAAGTCGTTTAGCGGGGTCACTAAGTACTGCAAACATGCAAAAAATGGAATTAATCAGTTTCAACTATGCCCAACTTCATGGATGGATACTTTCTTGATGCTACTTAAAACGCTGATGAGCAATCCAGTATGTACGATTTAAAATTGTGCTACTGACTCTAAACTCAGTAGCAACTATCAGGAAAATAAATCAGCACAAACAAGAAAAGTTTTCAATATATAAAGTTATCCTACCCTTGTTCCTGTGCATATGAAAGCCTACCAAATATTCTAGCAAATGACATGCCACAGAATTCACAAGAAAACATAATGCATGCACTTTTTATGCGGAAAAATTAAAACGTACCTCTGTAAGCTTCATTTATCTCCTGAAACCTTGAGGTAACATCACTATTTCCCTGGTGTTTGTCAGGATGCCATTTCTAGTCACGGAATAGAAATAGGTATGCAATTATTTTATCCATGATATTAAATCAATAGATATTTAACAGTGCATGTCAAGGATAGCTAAACGAACATAGAAGGTTTAGAGAACTGACCAGAGCTAATTTTCGGTAACTTAATCTGATTGCCTCATCTGTTGCATCATAATCAACTTCCAAGACTTTGTAATAGTCCTGAAAACAGAATGCAAAACCAGTTTAAGAAAAGTGTAAAATTGCCAAAATTCTGTCGTATAGACAGAGCTACTCAGGTTCAGTATTGAAATGGAGTTAAGAAACAACACAACCATCATACTCATGTTTTGAAATACGGCATGTATCGCCAGAATACAGAAAATGTAAACATACCGATCTGTCTGACTATTTGTCAAATTTAATTCAAGTACTCTTTAGTTGTCAGTCCAATTACAGATAGGGTAATATCTAATACTCATTTATATGGCTTACAACTATCTTTACAGCTACGAGTACAGGAATATAATAATAATAAACAGGACAACACAACATATCAAAGTGTGCATCATTAAAAACATGAAAGAAAACCTTCAAACATAACTTATTGTAATCATCTAATCTTCCAAACTTTAACAGGATTGATTCTACTAATATACTTAGTACTCAAGAGAACTAAGAACGAGGCCGCTGAACCAAGAACCCAAGATGTTAAATTCACAAGGAACCAAATTCCAAGCATGACCTTTTTAAAAGCCAAGAGAACCAATTGCATCAATGCCCCTTCTTCCCTTTAATCTAATTTCTCTTTTTGGAGATAGCAATGACACTTTTCTTCTTTCTTTGCATCAGTATCGTGCTCTTGCTGGATTTTCCTGTGTTAGTCTCCTCTATTGAAAATTTCCTTATAGGTTGGAATACTTGTGGTGCCTTCACAGGATCCAACAAATCACTGGAACACTGGAGGTTGACACCCTGCTCAACTGCCTCATCCCACAAATGCCTACCTAGTTCAAATTTCCCATTCCTACAGACCTTAGTTATCAATAGATCATATATTGGTCCAAGATTGTGGCTATCCAACTTCTGCTCTTCCCCTTGGCAGAAGCGGCAACTCCTCTTCACCCGCTCCAACAACTTAAGCGCATGCTCCACCTTCTCCATTCCACAAAGGACGCCAATTAGACCATGGTAGAATCTCGAGTTCGCCCTTGGCATCAACCTCCCTTTATCCTCCTCCTCGATCATTTTATTCAAGAGCTTATTTCCTCTACCAAATCTCCCCGTAAGGTAAAGCAATCTGATAACAAGGTAATAGCTCATCACATCCGGAGTGGTTCCCTCCCCCTCCTCTCCTTGCATCATCGAGAATATGATTTTACAAGATTCCTTCACCCGCCTTGCTTTCCCCAGACAAGAAAGCAGAATGTTGAAGCTAACAGAGGTAGGAGAGATGCCCGAATACCTCATCTCCGTCATCAAATTGATGGCCTCGGGAACGAGAGCAGACGGATTGAACTTAAGGTTTCTCTTGCAAATGCATCGGAGGAAATCATGGTACGATGCCAGTGATGGCTTATTTCCCGAAGACTTCATCTCGTCCAACACACGACGAGCCTCCTTGGCATTCCCATGAACAGCCCATCCATGAAGTACAAGACTCCTATGATGATGTAACTCGTCCTCAGTCTTAACCTTATCTTTGTGATGATAAAGTATACCCAGAGCTTTTCTAGCATACCCCTTAGCACACAATGCATGAACAGCCATTGTTACACTCGAGCATTCTTCATCTTCACTACCTTGTTGCAACTTCAATCTCTGTTTCTCTTCTACATCCCTAAACAAAGAAACCGCCTTCTCCGGCCTCCCCAGTTTCACAAAGACCTCCGCCACACGGGCAAATGTCTCCCTATCCAATTTCAAACCCACTTGCTTGAGATCCGATACCGCGATCTCTATCGCAACGGGGTCCTTCATATCCACAAAAGCCCGGATGGCGTGATTAAAAACCTCATTCCCCAAACCCACATTACTCTTTCTCCTGCACCAGGAAAAGAACCTAAGCAGCCTCCTACTGCTGCTTCTGCTACCTTTGCTTGATGAGCTTATGACGTCAGTCACTAGCGAAGGGGTGACCTCATCAATCCCGAGGCGATCGAGGGCTTCCTCCATTTCTCGGAGGCCGCCGACGCCAGAGGACACTACATCGACCAGCGCCCGAGTCGATGACGAACACTGCCTCACGAATCTCAACGAAGAAGAAGAAGAAGAAGAAGAGGAAGCAGCAGCCCGCAACATCATAAAATTTCAATGGTGCGTTTTCAAGCTAGGGATGTAATCTAATCGTACCTATCATGACTGGATTGGGGAAGATAAAATTTTTTTTAAAAAAAAATGTTTTTGAGCTGAAAACCCTAACTCGGGAGGGTTTGTACCTTTTGGGGGTCGGTGGCGGTTATGGTGCGATCGTCGTCCATAAGAGGGTAAGATGCTCCGCGGGGTTCATTAAGATGGATGGGGGCGATCGAGGTTGGATTCAGATTTCAGAGAGAGCAAGAGAATGAAAAGAGAGTAGAGGTCTTTTTTTATTTGGGGCTTTCAGCTTGCTTTGCTGTGATCGGTTGGTCCAAAGAGGTTTCTTTGGTCCGTGCGTGGATAATGAGAGAATTGGAGGGGGGGAATTCTTTCTTTTTTTTTCTTTTTCTTTCTTTTTACAGGGAGATGATGGGTTGATTTTTGTTATTTTGGTGCTTCAACGTAACGGAGCGCAACATTTTAGCAGAGATGGACGTGGATGTCGAAGTTGTCAACGAAAGGGACCGATCGCACCCATCCGCGCCGCGCTGCTGAGAGGATCGTTTGTGAGGAATGTAGTCGTGGCCCGAAGAGCCCTCCACGTACTGGCGGGCCTCCCTTGCGGAAGAAACCACTGAGCAAGCCCTTAAATGAAAGGCCCATTGGCGCATTTCTCCCAAAAAGCCCGTAGGAATAACTCGCCGCTATTCCTTTCCGAACGTTCAAAATTTTATTTTTGCCATCGTCGCATCGAATATGTTAACAGGAGCTCCACTTTTTTACGGTAAAACCCAAACCAAACCCCTCCCGACCCGGATCCAGCAAATCTCCACCGTTGAATTGAATTACCTGATTGTGACTCGAATCTCTACAAGGACAGCGACCGGCCCCACCTCTCGTGGGCCCTACCCCGCCTCAGTCAAAAAAATAAAAATAAAAATCTCATCCCCTCACGCCTAGAAATTCCCGCCGCCTCCTTCGCCTCTCATTCCCCTCTCCCCACCCACCCTCCAGGACCCTAGAGAAAGAAACCCTAAACCCCATGGGCCTCAACGGCGTCGCCTCCGCCTTCGACGACGACGGCTTCACCGCTGCCCGCCTCTTCTCACAGGGCGTCACCTACGCCTACAGCGACGTCATCATCCACCCCGGCTTCATCGATTTCCCCGCCGACGCCGTCGATCTCTCGTCTCGCCTCTCGAGGAACTTCCCCCTCTCGATCCCTTGCGTCGCCTCTCCGATGGACACCGTCTCCGAGGCCTCCATGGCCGTCGCCATGGCCTCCCTCGGCGGCGCCGCCATCGTACACTCCAACGCCTCCCCCTCTCGCCAGGCCGCCATCGTCAGCTCCGCCAAATCTCGCAGAATCCCGTTCGCGTCGGATCCCGTGTTTGTCTCCCCTTCCGATTCCGTTACGTCCGAGTCCGACTTTGGCTCGTCCAACTTCTTGATCGTAACGGAATCCGGCTGCTCGAAGTCCAGACCTGTCGGCGTCGTGGCGAGATCTGATTGGAAGAGTTTGTCGGAAAAGGATTCGCCGGTGTCGGGCTACATGAGGCCAGTTCCGAAGTGTGCTTCTGCTGGGCATAACTTCGAGCAGCTTGCTGCATTCTTGGCTGATGAGAAATTGGAGCTTGCGCCTATTGCTGCTGATGACGGCGAGGTCCTGGATTTGGTTACGGATGAGATTGTGCAGAGGATTAGGAGCTATCCGAAGCTCGGAAGCCCGTCGCTGGGCCCCGACGGAAGGTTCTTGGTGGGGGCAGCTATCGGGACGAGGGAAGATGACAAGGAGAGGTTGGAGCATTTGATGAAGGCCGGAGCGAACGTGATAGTGATAGATAGCTCCCAGGGGAACTCGACATATCAGATTGATATGATTAAGTATGCGAAGAGCAGGTTCCCTGGATTGGATGTTATTGGGGGGAATGTGGTGACAATGGCGCAGGCACATAATTTGGTAAAGGCTGGGGTGGATGGGTTGAGGGTTGGGATGGGGTCTGGGTCCATTTGTACTACTCAGGAGGTTTGTGCTGTTGGCAGAGGACAGGTAAATTTCACATCTTTTGCTGATGAGATAGAAATTTGTTAGGAAGGAAGATAACTCCATGAGTTTGAAGGCTTTCTTAATACTACCACCCTGTGATATCCATGAATGTGCACTTCTTTTGGGGGTTTCTGTGTGTTAAATGTTTCTAAGTGTAGAATTTATTTGACTATTGCAGGCATCAGCAGTGTATAAAGTTGCATCTGTAGCCAAGGATTATGATGTCCCCATCATTGCTGATGGTGGTATCAGTAACTCTGGACATATTGTGAAAGCTTTGGTACTTGGGGCTTCTACTGTTATGATGGGCAGTTTCCTAGCTGGTAGTCATGAGGCTCCAGGAGTTTATGAGGATCAGGTATGTTAACCAGAAGTCTTACATGTTGGAATAACAAAAACATCTCATTGCTAAGTCTCTTTTGTTACATATATTGCATAATTCTGTTACATGTGATGTATTTGCAAAGTGCACTTTCCAGGATATGACTGCTTTTCTATTTCATGTTCATGGACATTGACTTACTCTTCTTCGGTTGGCATTAGTACTAATAGAACTTGATCATAATACAATTGTTTTAGTTCCTACTCTTAGTATTCGCTTGCTACATGTTGCTTTGCTCCTTTGTGTTCTTTCTGAATAAAAATGCACAGCCACAAAATGTATGAGATTGCGTACTCTTTCTGAGGGTATGACATGTGTGCAAAGTGAACTTCTCGGAGATGAGCACTTTTCTATTTAATGTTCCTTGAAGTTGATTTACTTGTTTTCTGTAGCCTACGCAGAAAATTTGATCGGAATAGTGGTATTTGTATGTATACTAATAAAAAATCATGTTACTCCCATAAACATCATGGAGAATCCACTGTTAGTTTGGTCCTTTGAAAGATGGTCTATCTATTAAACAGCCTTACAAACTACCTGTTTTATGCCTACTTAAGGATACAATGATGCAGACATGGTGATATGGGAAACTTTTTAAAGGTCAGGTACACATACAAATTTATAATTGGACCCACAATACATACATAAGAATTGGTAGGAATATGACAGAGATTGGTTTATTGTTAGCTATCATCCGTACCCTTAGAACTTTTTAGTGTTGGACGCAATGTTTTAAAAGAGAAAGAGACCAAGGCAATGAGGCTGTATCTTGCCTAAGGTGAGAGACACCAACAAGCAATTACTTGAGTGAATTAAGATGATGAAATATTCAAAGCATTCAGAAACATTACCGTTGTTTTAAAATCCCCGATATAACTGATACTCAATACCCTTTGCTGTTTTTGGCAATTTTTGGATGATATATCCCCAATATGGCCAATTTGTTAGCCGTTACGTCAACTGATTTATCCTTTTTATATGGCTCGTTGCTAAATAATATAGTCCTACAAAATTTCTTTAATGTTTTCAACAAAAGTTCTAGCTACATGATGTTTTTTAAGCAAATTCTAATATGCTTTTTTTTTCTTAATTAAATTTCTACAATTGGTTTGTGACCCTATTATTTACATTTTTCTATGCTTAGATTTCATTAAGTATGTTTAGATTACATTTTAGGACACTATGTTATATATGCACATCATCTGATATGACGCTTTAATAATTACTATATATGTCTGATATTTGCCCGAGATCTGCAATTCGATATGAATTTTGGCCATTTGATATTTCTCCAATTTTCGATATTTAAAACCTTGAGCATTACAAATAGTGTGCAAAATTACAACAGGACAAATAAATCACAGTTGAAAGTAGTAAGTTAGCGAATACTCAACAATTATACTAACTAGTAACCACTAACATAGATAATTAACCGATAAATTTTGAACTTTAAAACTTTAAGGTTCAACTTGTGTAGTAACATATATTGGATAGTAGTACTGCCTAGTAACCGTTAAAATACATAATTAAGTGGTTAAGTTTGAACTTTTAAGGTTCATCTTGTGGCATGTTCTCAAAATGATGTAGGTAATAAAGTACATTACAGCAAAAAACAACTAAAAATCAACAAAGAAGAAAAACAAAGAAAAATTCCAATTTTACTTTATTGGACACCTTTTACGGCCTAAAAAATTCATAACAAATACAAACACCTTTTGCGCCTTGCCACCCATGCTTTAGGCGAGTGCTTGAGACACTAAGGCATGCTCATCAGGCACCAAGGTGTGCTCTTGAGGCGTCAAATGTACGGGTGCAAATAAATCCGTATTCGTGGATTTATCTGTACGAATATGGTTACTAAATATCTATATTTAATAGGATATGGTTATGTATATATATATGTGGTGAAATATTCGAATCAGTATCCAAAATATCTGATAATATATTTGTCGTACATCTGCAATTGTTTTAAATCCTTAAGTTAATAACTTTGAGGTTACTTTTGATGATCAAGATATTTAAACTTAACTTTTCAGATATAACGTACATATTAATAAACTCCTGTATCACATGAATTATATTTTTCTCAAGATTATTTGGTTCTCATATCCGTTTACTACTTTCTAGCCACATATATATTTGCATATATATCTGCATTTCCGCATGTATATCAGTATTCATATCTAATTCTAGAGGATATCTATATGAGTGTTTCTTAGCTGGAGATGTCCATGTTCATTATTGATAAGCCGATACAGATACGATAAATATCATGTTCGAGTATATATCCAAACTATTTGCACCCCCGTCTCAAAAGGCGTTCATCTTAACATTCACTGCCTGGCAACATATAAAGCACTAAAGTACAAGGTCGCCTCGCATGAGCGAGGAGCTAAGGCGCATTATTTTTTAAACATTGGTTGGAAAAATCTATAACATCTATCCAATACGTCTCGGATATGTTGAAAATTAAAAATATGTAAAACGAGTATCTGACATGTACCCATCTCCTACTACACTAAATAAATTTTCTCATCAGGATGTTGATTTCTCGAGGGAGTCATTTCCTGCATTTTGGAGGTGTTCTTGTATTTTTTCCTTCCCCGTGTTAGTTTCTTTCCCCTTCATGCAAGCAGGGTAGATAAGAAAAAGTATTCAATGTTTGACCTATAATACTAGTTTGACTTTGACCTACATAGTGGATTTCGCATATTATCTGATTATAGTTGCAATCAGATGAAATATCTTGTCGCCTTAAAGGACTTTTACAGTCGTACTTAATGGAGCACAACACCATTTCACAATGAAACATTTAGCAAACATGGCTATAGCAAGCCGAAAGAGGAAAACATGTGGTATTAGCCTTGTTAGAATTGGAGGCAAGTTTTATGCATCAACATATTTTAGTTGCATATTGAAATATTATAACTATTTGCTGAAATTAAAATCATTAACATTGTAGTCTATGAATAGAATAATCACCACTTGGGATTTCATAGCAAATAAATTTTAAACATTCATGAGACTTGTGTCTAAACAACAAATTTACAGCATAGAAACTTGCATAGTGTGAATAGTCTGTATTTTTAATAATCATATAAAATTTGTGGATCAACTTGTCCCCAAAAGCTCAAACTTTGTGATACCTTTTAGGGAAACTTCATTTGTATAAACAATAATTTTACAACATAGAAACTTGCATAGTGTGAATAGTACGTATTTCTAATTATCATGTAAATTTCATGTATCAATTCATCCCCAAAATTGTAAACTCTATGGTACCTTTTCAGGAAAATTCATTTGTATGAAAATAATAAATTCACCTAGAATATTAAAATGTGAAGGATTTTTAACATTAAAATGCCCCCATACATCTTCAATGTGACCATGTAGGTGTGAATAAGATAATATGTTATGCATGTAGCTTGGTTCATTATGATTTGCGTATATACCTCACATATATAATTCTTAATTACTAATCAGGACATGAATGCATCTGCTTGTAAATTATTATACCACTATATATTATATGTTCACAATTTCTTTTTACGAACTATAAAATTAAAATACTTAAATATGAGGCTTACACCTCAAATTTTGAAGCTTGCTTCACTTCATTATGGGGTCGAACGCTTAGCCTTGTGTTTCTGCTTTTTTAAACATTGTGTGAACTTGATGCAAACTTTGTCTACGCCAACGATGCAAGATGCATGCTTGTAATCCTAGTTTAATGTAGATATAAACTTCCCAATTCTAGTTTCTTATGTTTAGATATATTTTGTGCACCATTCTTGTATATTCTAGATAATTTAATTTAAGCATGATGATGCTTGTAATTCTTCTATGAAGACATGTAGTTGCAGTAGTTTTTTTAAATATTTGATGTTAAGTGAATGACTTGTGGACTTTTATAATAAAGTCCTATGGTATACCTGTTTTTCTATGAGGTAATATTGGAGTTACAGTGATGGCTGTGGTATTATAGGAGTTAACGGAAGCATTTGAGATATCTTAGGTGCTGATGTCCTTGGTATTCCTCACATGGTTTTCCTCTTTGTAAATCTTATGTATTAAATTATTAAAAGATTTTATATATTTAGAGTTTTTAACCTATATTTCCCCAATTCTCCTTTATTTTCAGATTTGACTCTAGATCCAACTATCTGCTAGTTAAGATTTAATTAATTTATCCTCAGATTTTTTGATAGTGAATTTACTTGGTATATTATCCTATTTCCATTAAAATGACTAGTAGATTTAGTCATGACTAATCTTAGCTTAATAAAGTTTATTTAATTAGGTTAACAGAAAGGGGGTGGGAGTTCTCCAATAACTAGGTTCAGGCTGCAAAAATGACAAGGGCTTGGGTTGTGGTGAGGTTTTTGGGTGGAGTGGGGAGTTTTTCTTTTGTTTGGGGGGGGCGGGGGGGGGGGGGGAGTCAGTTAGGGTTAGGGAGGATAATAGAGGGAGGGATTATGTTTTTTGTTTTGATTTTTTTCCTCACTTAACCTGTGACGGTCTGAGAGCTTGGTTTCCCACCGTGGTAGGTAGGGAGGGAGGGACATCTTGGTTATTATTTTTCATACTTTACCTATGGAGTTCTGAGAGCTTGGTTTCCCAGGGTGATAGTGAGTTAAGAAATATAGAGGACATTGTGTTTTTGGTTTTGGTTTTTCTCATCCTACCTGTGAAGTTTCGAGAGCCTGCTTTCCCGGGGTGGTAGCAGAGTTAAGAAATATAAAGGAAATTACTTTTTTGCTTTGTTTTTTTCCCCGTTTACATGTAAAGTTCTGACTTCTGAGAGCTTGCTTTCCCAGGGTGGTAGCCGAGTTAAGAAATATAGAGGCATGGGCTCTCTTGAAGCCATGACAAAGGGGAGTGATGCTCGGTACTTGGGTGACACATTGAAGCTGAAGGTTGCCCAAGGAGTGGTGGGGACTGTGGCTGATAAGGGATCGGTGTTGAAATTTGTTCCTTACACAATGCAAGCTGTCAAACAAGGATTCCAAGATCTTGGTGCATCTTCTTTGCAGTCTGCTCACAATCTTTTAAGATCAGGAGAGCTAAGATTTGAGGTACATTCCATAAATAACTCAGCAAGTTTTTGCATATTTTATGCATGTTATTGTTTATTTTCCAGTTGGATAAAGCATTGTGTTGATGACTTATATCTCTATAAATATGTTTGTCAGTCTCATTCTTTTGTATTTCTTGTTATATGTAGTGGCTGGATAAGTTAAGCTCATGTATTTCTCCCCCTCAAAGTACCTAACTTTTTTTTACATATAACAATTCAGAAACATTAGCTTTTACAGACAACTATAATACATATGTTACCGGAATGTTTCAGCACAATTTTACTTTTTGCCATGTTACGTGAAATTAAGTTGAGAGTGAATGAAGAGCAATAATATCTTTTGGCGTAAACTAGACTAACTATGGTCATGCATGATATGTCCCTCCTTTAGGTGCCATTTGGCAAGGGGTTAAGGGAGGAGGGGTAAGGAGAATGATTAAATTGGTTAACCTGTTATGAGGTATTAGAAATAATTAAATTCCATTTGGATTAGATAGGTAAAGTGAAGGATGAACTGTTTTTTGTGTTTGGCAATTAAAAAGGGTTAAAGATGTTATTATGCTAAGTTTTTAAAAAATACCAAGTTTAACCTTATTAAAAGTAGACAAAAAATTAGTAATGGTTGTGCAAAATGTGTTCTGGATCCCTCTCCAAAATGCAAATACACAACAAATTAGTTACTACACATATTTATAATTAGCAAGGAAAAAGATCTTTGCAAAGCTATCAATAGGTATATATGCTGTAAATTTGTAATGCAGACAAGTAAATGATATTTATCCCAAATCAGAACTACATATGAAAATGTCAAGTTAACAGTAACGAGAAGAGAGCAGTGAGTTGAAATATGAAAATAACAAAGCAGCACAACTTAATGTCAAATGAAACATTAAAATATTAGAAGTATCCTCACACTCCTTCACCCTATCTCTTACAAATTTATAATTCAATATTAAAATATCAAAACTTATTGCAGCTCAATATTTCTTTGTTTGTAGCACTTTCAAACTAAAGTCAAATATTGTAGTGGATGCGTTATTTGATGGCCCACATAATCTCTTCTTTCTTTCTAAATTACATGTGTTGCTCTTGTGATCGCACAGATTAGATCTTACTCCGCCTCAGTAGGCGGAGTAGTTAACCCATCAAATGGCGGGTTAACTTCCCGTTAAACATCACGTGAGCTTTTTATTAGCCCTTGGATACTTTTTAATCCTCTTAACCCCCTCCATTAACCCCTTCCCAAACAGGGCGCTAGGGACAAATCTCCCATCAAAATAGTTGGATTTGAACAATTCTTTAATAATTTTAGGAATCTAACCGATCATGATATGTTTTAATAGTTAAATAATAATTGTTAGGTAGGTTTTTATTAGTGTTATTATAAATGTTTTAAAATATATCTTATTATCATAGCTAAACAACTTCACCCTTAGTAAGTCCTATACTTATTTTCTTTTGGCTAGATATGGTCGGCTAGATATGGTCATAACAGAATTGTTATATAAATCTTATCATGGAATCTAAAGTATTTTAAAAGCACATGTCTTACTTTATATGAGCAATAGTTTATTTACTATTTTTAACTTCTTTTTCTCAATATTTTAAAAGCACGTGTCTTATTTTGTATGAGCAATAGTTTATTTACTATTTTTTAACTTCTTTTTCTCAACTTAAAACTAGTCTATACGAATAGTTGTTCATCCAAGTGTAATTTTGTCAGTAGAAGCTCATACACATAGCACATAACAAGTTTTAACAGTGGATTAATAAGAGAAGTTTTTGTAAAAAACCATGTGATACGGTGCATAGTACATGTACAAAGGAAACTCGATAATAATTTTTTAAATCATCCAAAGTTCATGGTAAGGTATTGAACTCTAGCCTTTCTAGAGCACTGTTCTTAATAAAAAGGTGTGTTATTAGGGTTCACTCTTTTTGAACACGAGCCTTATATGTAGGGGCGGAAAACGACCGAATCGAATCAAACATCAGTGAATTCGAATTCGAAATGGGTTGATTTTTCAATACTTGAATTCGAATTTGAGTTGAATATTAATGATATTTATAAAGATAGAACATAAATGAATATTTAGTGACCAAGCAAATCGAATAGACATTTGGTTAAATTCTATTCGTTTATCAATAGAATACTTAAAATTATTCATTTATTGTTAAATGAGATATCAAATCAAATATGATCGAATAGCTGGACGAATAGTAACCAAACTGTATATCAATTATTTTGTTCACTTCCATCTCTACTTATATGCAGTTTCAGGGATGGCAGACTTGTAACTCCTCTTTTTACTGCTCCACTCTCAAAACTTCATTCTTCAAGCTCTAATACATAATGTTTTATTTGATGGTCAAATTTCATGAAACAATCACAATAATTTTTCATTCTTTCTGAGGGCATTTATGTGACACATGTACAAGATAGTTGTCCCCTGTTTTCATTTCTATAATATGTAGAATTTTTTGTTAATTTTCTTTTTGAGATGCTTTTAATTTGCATGCATGTCCTAACTTGTTTGGATGATCTATCCCCCTTTTCAAGGTTCGGACAGGTGCCGCACAAGCGGAAGGAGGGGTGCACGGTTTAGTTTCATACGAGAAGAAGCCCTTCTGAGGGCTCCAGTGAACCTCGTAGTTATTCTTGCGGTGGCAGTTGTGGCAAAAATATGCAAGTTTGGTGAGAGTCTAAATTCTTCCAGCTATTTCGTTCATCGCTTGGGATTCTTTTCTTCCTCCTCAAAAGTGGCTAGTATGAGTTAAATTTTGGTGTCCGCTTGCTGCCCCTTGGAGACTTGGTAGTTTTGTGTTGCAGTTAAATATCAATAAGTCTTATTAAATTGTAGCTTGAACTTTAGTTATTTTATGTATCAGTTTCCCTTATATTTGAGCTGTGAACGAGGATGCTGCTACTTATAATGAAAACAATCTGGTTGTTGCATTTGGGGAACAATTACAGATCTGGCTTTTGGATCTCAGCGGTATTATCTAATTGCTCTCTCTGTGTAAAGCGCAAAGCTATGTTGTATTCTCTCTCCAAGCAACGCAGATCAAGTAGTTTCTGGTTTCATCCTGAAGTTGTAGCAGTTTTGCTTGGGTTATTACTGAATTTTGTCGCAAGTCTCTGATTTGAGGATTCACTGCTTGGGAGTGCACTCAAGCAGCCAGTTATGTTATATACTTGTCTTAATCATGTGGTTGTTCTCCGGCCAGTTTCTTATCTTCCCCTAATCTTCATTTGAACCGTTATGCGTGTTTTTAGTAGACACTGTTAGCTTTAGGCCTTGTTGAAGCGCAAGCACAGGCGGCTTGATGCTGATTATAGATTAGACTGATAGTGCTTTGATTTTTTTTTTTTAAATTAATAAATATGGCATAAAAAGCCCATGCTACATCAGAAGCACAAATTGCGAACGGCTCACACGCGACACTGAGCTGCTCCGCTTATTAAAAAACACACTCATTTTTCGAGCTTCACTGTCAATATTTTTGTCCTTGCGGACATCTCTGTGATTTTTGCACTGTATGAGAACGGTGCCTTTGTATATCTACCTATGATTCGATGAACTGACGCATCGATGTATCTTCGTGTGTGAGCGAGGATGTGCATGGATACTCACCATTTGTAGCGTGTCCAGGGTCTTGTCTTATTAAGGAAAAACATTCTACAAGATATATTTATGTGGTTTTTTTTCTCCCGATCAGACCCTAAGGATGACCGAATAAAATGCCAATGTTTCTTCTAATGCGTAGTTAAGTCTTTGTACCCGCTTATACTCATGGATATTTCAATTTGTCTTCTCTTTAGCTTTATTTATTTATTGTATCTAATGTGCAGCTAATCTCCTGCCGTCTCCTGAAACAGTGGGACTCGGACCAACTTCATTCATATCTATTTGATATGAGAGATACTACATGCTAGATCAAGCAAATGGGCAGTGAATCTTGGCTCTTTTTTTAAAATTGATGCCAACATCCGAACAATCTTTAATTCCAACTGATCAACGATCTTTGTCCATGACACCACAAGAAATCTCCATGGGGAGTGAAATTACAGACCTAATCGTTCAAGAGCACACGTACGTTAAGATAACACCAAAGGTTCCTCTTAAATAAAAGCACCGAATCAAGTACTTATAAATCATAATTAGCTCCACACTTGCATCACACTTTAATACTTATACTGGTCCTTAAGGCCATATCACGTAACCACGCATCTTATTAATACTCCAAATTGCTTATAATTAAAGAAGATGAAGGATAATGTTCCTTGTACTTAATACTGCTTACTCTCAAGGAACATACCCTTCATGTCCACCACCATACCCAGCTCCACCACCTTCACCACCACCATACCCTCCGACGCCTCCACCGCCGCCCCCTCCGTGCCCTCCACCGCCGCCATAGCCTCCTCCTCCTGCACCTCCGTACCCAATCCCACCACCGGCCCCACCTCCACTGCCATACCCACCTCCATGCTCTCCTCCGGCTGCACCGCCTCCACCTCCGCTTCCTCCGCCACCACCGCCGCCGTGTCCTCCCCCTTCTCCCCCACCCGCTCCGTAACCACCACCCTCTCCGGAGCCACCACCAGAACCGTACCCTCCGGCAGCCCCACTGCCACCTCCTCCACCACCGCCCCCACCCCCGCCACCGCCGCCACCTCCGTGGCCTCCTCCGGCGCCGTATCCACCTCCGCTTCCGCTCCCAGCTCCACCGCCATATCCAGCACTGCCAATGCTACCTCCGCCACCACCGCCACTACCGCCACCTCCACCGTAGCCTCCCACATGATCTCCTACTCCGTATCCGGTCCCACCACCGGCACCGGCACCGCTACCATAGCCGGCAACTCCAGCCTCTACCGTGTAGAGGGCTCTAGCAGCAGAGCATATGGTCACCCCTAAGAGCACTAGGAGTGAAATAGTCACAAGTCTACTACTACTGCTTCTGATAGTAGTATTAGCCATTGTTTGTGTTTTGTGTGCGTACTGATGAAGGAATGTTTGATGGGTATTTATAGGGTTTGGAGGTGAGCTTGTGGGCTCAAAAAGGGAAGAAAGAGCTAGGATTCACTTTGGTGGATGGGAGTGGTTGAAGGCGCATGGGATTTGTGCGCGTGTTAGGCCCACAGATGCCAACATTCTCTAGTTGTTGTGTTGCGCTTCTCCTGGCATGCACGATCTATGGGCTGCGAAATATTGTGCTGTTTTTATTATTCTTGTGACCTAACTTATGGTCTTATACCACATCATTTCCCTTATCTTGAGACCTGTGGATTTTGAGTCATCTATACCTCTTTCACACGAGCAAACTTAGCAGTATATTTAAACATGCACAGCACACATGGTATTTAATATTCACAGTTTTAGACTTGGAAATTCTGGATTAGCAACATTTCATCAATTCTCTTCCCCAACAGTCAATGCTTCTGGGTTTACAAGTGTTAATAGAGCAAATGTTGCAAGAAGAGTAATAGCTAGAGCTCCAGGGAATTTAACTCAGGCATCTCATTTCTCTCCTCTGGACTCTCAGATTCTTGATTTTGACCCCTGTTATATTGATAGGGGTGGAGGGCAATAATGCACTTTGCTATCTGGAATATTAGGGGCTTTATTAAGTCCCCTAAACACTTAATTGTGAAGCAATTCATTCATGATTATAAGCTACCCTTTATATCTCTTTTAGAAACAAAGCTTTCTGCAGGAAAAATGGATAAAATTGCCCAAAAAATTGCAAAGCATTGGGAATGGACTTCTAATGTTCAAGAAGCAGGTAATGGGATGATTTGGCTTCTTGGGAATAGTGACATACTCTTTATACAGTGTGTCAAAGTTTCTATACAATATATGACATGCTCAGTCCATACAAGAGATGGCAGGTTTTCTTGCTTAATGACTGTGGTTTATGCTCTTAACCAAAGAGAGGGAAGAAAAGCACTATAGCAGGATCTTCTAAACTTTAAGCCATCAGTTAATTGCCCTTGGTTAGTTGGGGGAGACCTTAATGCAATTCTCAGTGGTGAGGAAAAGCTAGGTAATGCATCAATTTCTGAGGCTGATACTAAAGACTTACAACACTTTATTTCCTCTAGTCAATTGGTGCACATTAAGACTACTGGGTGCTTCTACACTTGGAATAATAAACAAGAGGCTGATACTAGAGTATGGAGCAGATTAGATAGAGTTTTGATCAATGAACTATGGATCTTACAACATACTTCAAGTCAAGTAGATTTCATGCAGCCAGCTTGCTCTGATCATTCACCAACACTCTTAACAATGGGAGAAGGTGAGTTTCAGGGGAAAAAGCCTTTCAAGTTTTTCAAGATGTGGACAAAACACAATGAGTTCCTCCCTATTGTCAAGTATATTTGGGACCATGATGTACAGGGATATTATATGTTCAAGTTATATTCAAAGCTTAGGATGCTCAAGCCAATACTGAAAGGATTTAAATAACAGACACTTCATGAATATGAATATAAGTGAACAGGTGTTAAGAGCCAAGCAAGAGCTATCTGATACTCAGAATAAATTGTGTACTGATCTTTTTAACCCTCATCTCATTTCTAAGGAAAAGGAAAGCTTAAAGAAATACACTACTCTGCTACATTGTGAGGAATCATTCTATAGACAGAAAGCGAACATTAAATGGGTTGTGCATGGAGATAAATCCTCTCAATTCTTTCATTCAATCATGAAAGCTAGAAGACATCATAACATGGTTCTATTTCTTTATACTGAGGATAACAATAGAATATCTGATATGTCTACAATCATCACTGAGCTTATTGATTATTACAAGAGACTCCTAGGGACTTCAGGGAGTTATACTGAGCCTGATCCAACTGTCATTGCCAATGGTCCCATCTTATCTTCAACCCAAAGGAATAAGCTAGGCTCTCCTGTCACAAGGGAGGAAATCAAATAGGCTGTGTTCACAATGTCAGATGATAAAAGCCCAGGGCCTGATGGATTCAGCGCATCATTCTTCAAAGCTGCCTGGAGTATTATCGGAGATGAAATGTCCAAAGCCGTGGAGGAATTCTTTTATACTGGTAAGCTTCTTGGTACCTATAACTCTACCTCTATTACCCTGGTGCCTAAAATCCTTAACCTCAGATCTCCAGCTGATTATAAACCAATCTCCTGCTGCAATTGCATATACAAGGTTATTTCAAAAATCATAACTACAAGAATTCAGAATGTTATTGGATTTCTGATTGATGATGCACAAAGTGCATTTGTTAAAGGAAGGCTTATTTCTAACAATATCATCCTAGCTCATGAACTTATAAACATTATGGTAGAAAATATGTCTCTCTAAGAGCTGTTCTCAACATTGATCTGAGGAAAGCATTTGACATGATTGGCTGGAGTTTCATCAGACACATGTTAACAGGTTTGGAATTTCCTAATAACATGATTACTTAGATACTGGAATGTATCTCTACTCCTAAATTCTTAATGTCAATTAATGGTTCCTTGCATGGGTATTTTAAGGGAGCTAGAGGACTGAGGCAATGTGATCAATTATCTCCTTACTTGTTTGTGTTAGGGATGGAATATCTATCTAGAAAATTAAAGACTCTCAGCACTGATAGAAGATTCAAATATCATCCAAAATGTGCTAGAGTGAAGATTACACACTTGGTATTTACTAATGATTGGCTACTGTTCTGTAAAGCTGATATTGACTCAATATCTAAAATGCATAGCTGCCTTCAAAAGTTTAGCAGAGTTTCAAGTCTGGAGGCTAACTCTAACAAAAGTCCAGTCTTCATGAATGGTATTAATGATAATTCAAAGATACAAATATGCACATTCTTAAATTTCTCAGAGGACTGTTTACCAATGAGGTATTTAGGCATGTCATTGATTTCAAAGAGACTCTCTTTCCTTGACTGTTCACCATTGATATCCAAAATTTTAGAGCAATTTCAAACTTGACAGAACAGGAAGAAATTGTCATATGCAGGGAGAATTCAGCTCATAAAGTCTGTCATTCTGGGGATCCAAATCCACTGGACAAGTAATTACATTCTGCCGATCAAGGTTTTAGAAAAAATTGACAAGTTGTGTTCTGCTTTCTTATGGGGCAGCAAAATCCATCTGGTGTCCTGGACTGAGGTTTGCAAGGATAAAAAGCTAGGAGGTTTGAGTCTCTTCACAGCTAGAAATTAGAATTATGCTGCACCTATTAAATTGTTATGGATGATACATACAAAAAAAGATTTATTGTGGATTAAATGGGTTCATGAGAACTACTTATAACAGCAGGGGATTTGGCAAACTCAACCAGGGAAGAATGGCTCTTGAATGTGGAGACAACTCCTAAAGGTGAGGGATTTGGTGATAACAAGATTTGGGAATGTGGAAAACATACATAGAGTTATCACTAGTTGTCATAAAAATGGCAATATTCAAATTTCTTCTGTGTACAATGTTATCTCTCAGTCCACGGAAGTAACAAGTTGGTCGGATTCAGTTCGGTGATTTTATGACTTGCAATTCATTCGAGGCTTCTGACAAGGGATAGGTTGTGTCGCATAGGGATACTGGATGTCAACCAGTGCCAGTGTGTCCTGTGTGCTATATGTTGTCTAGAATCAAAGAAACACCTCTTCTTTGGGTGCCAATTCTCATCTTATGTTTGGAATGAAGTGATGAACTGGTTAGATTTTAAATGGAGATCGTGTGACTGGGATCATGTAATAAATTGGTATAGCAACAACTTGAGAGGTTTAGGCTTTGTGAAGAAGATGAAAAGAATGGTGTTGTCGGGGACATTATACTGGATATGGAAGGAGAGGAACATAAGGATATTTCAACAAAAATGCCGTAGTCCGGATCAGCTTGTGAAGGAGGTGAAGGTTTCAGTTCTCTTAAAAGTTTTAAATGAAGATATTCCATAGCATTTGAAAGGGAAAATTGAAAAGTTGTAAATTGAGTTTCAGTTTTATTTGATTATCAGAGAATTTTCTGATTATCTTGCTGTACTCTCATTTCAAAACTTAGAAAATGAATAAAATCTTTTTTCATTAACAAAAAAAACTTAGCAGTATATTGATACAATATTGTGAGCACGCTCAGCAGTAAATTCATTGAAGAAGAGATGGCCATTCTCGTTAAAAAATGAATTATATGCGCATTATAATGGATTCAAGAGAATAAAATATGTACTGAACCCTTGTATATTACATACGTAAATTATTTATTAATAGAATTGTGCATCTTATCCTCTCTTGAGTCTCTTCGAGTGCATGAGAATATCAACAAGTTATATATTTCTCCGACAAGTTATTTCTCTAAGAAATTATATGTGCATGGAGATTTTCCAAAAGTTAGATTGGATGTATCCTGGGTAAACAATATATAGCTCTGCCTCTGTCTATATCCATCTATTTCTATGAATTCTAGAACTATCATATTCATCAAGATAAGTTGAATAATGGATCTTAAACTCAAGTTTCTGTTGGGGTTGAAACAACGACAACCCGTGCCCTTCCGGATCTTGTATTGAAAGTAGATAAGCAAGAAATCATAGCAAATAAAAGAAAAGTTTGCAGGAAAGAATAAACAAAGAGAGAACACCAGATTTAATGAGGTTCGGAAAACGTGTCTACATTCGGGAGCCACACCAGAAAATTCCTTTGATATTGAAGAAGATTACAATGATTGCAAACGGCCTCTCTCTCTCTCTCTCTGAGACCTCTCTCTCAAAGTGTTCAGAAAATCCTCTCTATTTGTGTGTCGCATAACCCTAAAAACATTTAAGGATTATATATATACCTAGCTTAAAAAATATTCCAACTCAAACCAGGAAAGCCCATATACCGCTATCAGTCGACTGGTGCACATACATCAGTCGACTGGCCAGAATGTGATTTTTACAGGATCGCTCATGCACGTCTATCGGTCGACTAGTGGCACATAACCAGTCGACTAATGAGCTCCTACCAGTCAACTGATGAGCTCCATCAGTCGACTGTCCAGAACATGGTTTTCTGGGTTGTTTCCTTCAGTCAAGTCGGTCGATTGATTCAGGGTCTTCGGTCGACTGATGCTGGGATTTTTAGCTGCTTGTTGATTTCTTCTTCATGTTTCGGTCTACACACATCCAAAACCAACAGTTCCCGCATTTAATTAATTTAATTCATAAATAGACTCCTTCTTTAGCTTAATTCGCTGGCTATGAAAAGCAACCACTCGAACGATATAAAAAAATTATGTTATTTTGTTTACTTCTCACATCTTTGTGAAGTCCTATAGCATGCATTAACCAAGGAGCTAACACTAATGCATACGTAGTGCTACATCCACTTACAATAGTTGATTCTTCTTCACAGATAAGATCATATATAAGATTAATATTTATCATAAAACTAAGAGCAATGAACAATCTCAAACACCATAGAAGGAATGAAGATATATAGCCAGGTGCTATCATGGAAATTATTTGTGATATTTAGCTTAATCATCAAGAGTGGAGAAAACGAGCTATTGATATTGGATTTGAATTCTCTCCCTATACTATCAAAGGACAATTGACAGCAAATTTTTCCAATAACAACCCTCTAGACTACAACAAAAGTGGCATATGTCAACACTCATGTAATAGTGTTGTGTTAATTATAAAGGACAAAATAATAACAATATAAATAAAAGATGTTGCAAATCACGACGCATGATTGTGTCATTAGACACAATATATTAAAAGTATCACGAATATATGTCACGATTTTCGCGGCACATTTCCACATTTATAGAAACACCCTCTCACACTTGCTCTAATTCGACTTGTGTCATGCTTCATTTGTTCAACACAAAAATATGACACAAGATGACAAAAAAAAGGATCATACATTGCAACTTGGTTGAGGTGCTATTAATATTTTGACAATTGTGGTTCATCCAAATCAAATAATGTTTCATATACTCATAAATTGCACTCTTTTCTAAATAAAAGAGTTTGTTGTCTACTAAATAAAAGACAATTATCATTGAAAGTTTGTTGATTGCATGAGAAATTATCAGATTGTGAGAAGGTTTATTTGAGGGTGTGATTTGTTTGAAGGTTGAGGAACATTTACGGCTTTTTAGAAGGTAATATGATTAATATCCTCATAAATTGCACTCTTTAATTTCTAAATCATAGAAAAAGTTTGTTGTCTACTAAATAAAATGTTGGGGTAATAACAGATACGCTCTGACACCCGTTCTGCGGAATTTGCCCTACCGGATCTTGTGTTAAGCAATGAAAAAAAAAATTCACAGCAAATCTAAATTACAAGAATAAGAACACCGAGTTTTAACGAGGTTCGGCAATTTGCCTACGTCCTCGGGAGCCACACAAATAATTTCCTTTATATTAAAGAAGATTACAAAGCTTGTATAAGAGCAGATCTCAACTTGAGATCTCTCAAAAAAGAAACAAACAGAAACTCTCTGTTGTTCTAAAAGGCGCGAGTTTTTCCAACTAAAAAACTCCTCTCTCTCTTCAATAAATCGCTACAGGAAACAAGAGATTTTTCCTTTGAAAAATTCTCCGCTGAAGCTCTACTTTAATGGCCGCCGTCAAAATAAATGAGATCAGAAAGAAGAGAACGGGGGGCAGCTGCTTCTCGTGCACAGGGTTTCCTTAAATAGGGAAACCCTAGCTAACAGCTGGATCCAGGCTGGATCCAACCGACGTAGGCGGAGAGAAAAGGGGGAGGCGATCTTTGATTTTGCCTGATTCAGCCCACGCTCGAATCCGCCTGTCGAAGCCCTAAAATCGCCTGTAGTCTTTCGCAAGCTCAAATCTGCCTGCAATCATGTCGCCTGCAAAGAGGATCTCGCTAGCGTAAAGAGCCTCGCCTGAAGCCCTAGATCTCGCCAGCAGAGGATCTCGCCTTCGCGTGATCTGGACTTCGCCTGCACGAGGCCGTCGACCTCGAGTTCGCCAGGAAGGGGGTTTCGCCTGCAGCTCAGATGACCTCGCCGGAGCTCGCCGGAGGAGATCATTGACGCTGACAGGTATGGGCTACACCCATTTTCTAACAATCTCCCACTTGGAGACTATACCGCCATCAGCAAGCTCTCTCTTAACAAGCATCTTTTCATGTGTGGTTCCTCCCTCATCTCTTACATATGAAGGCCAACTGAAGTTACGCACAACTCTAGTTTCTGAATGGTGACTGCCTTAGTAACCATATCTGCAGGATTTTGGCTCCCCAAAATCTTCTCCAACTGTAACTTCCCGTCCTTAATCATCGAGCATATGAAGTGGTAACGTAACTCGATGTGCTTCGTTCTGGCATGAAACACTAGGTTCTTAGCAAGGTGTATAGCACTCTGGCTATCACAATAAAGAACTTCGTTCCCCCACTTCAGACCCAACTCATCCAGGCACCCGGTTAACCAAATCATGTCCTTGCTCGCCTCTGTCACTACGATATACTCTGCCTCAGTTGTGGACAACGTCATAATCTTTTGCAAACGTGAGACCCAGCTCACTGCTGTCGACCCTAAAGTATAAACATACTTCGTGGTGCTTTGCCTCGTATCATAATCACCGGCAAAATCTGCATCCACGTATCCCTATAGTACCAACTCTTTTCTCCCGAAACACAGTGGCATATTCGTAGTCCCTCTCAAATATCGTAATATCCACTTTACGGCCTCCCAATGCTGTTTTCTTGGGTTGCTTGCAAACCTGCTCACAACTCCC
This sequence comes from Asparagus kiusianus, assembly GCA_022839385.1. Lineage (NCBI taxonomy): Eukaryota > Viridiplantae > Streptophyta > Magnoliopsida > Asparagales > Asparagaceae > Asparagus > Asparagus kiusianus. The sequence continues at coordinate 296,987 of BQKN01066405.1, forward strand.
ACTGTATGGGTAATATCCGGCCTCGTGCAAACCATTGCGTACATCAGACTACCAGTGGCTGATGAATACGGCACCTTCCTCATGTGCTCCTTCTCTGCATCAGTCTTGGGTGATTGTTCACCAGACAACTTGAACTGGCTTCAAAGGGGGCGTGCTAACAACTTTAGCATTCTGCATGTTGAATATCTGAAGTACTTTCTTAATGTATTCAGACTAATTCAACTTCAACGTCCCTTCAGCCACATCCTGGCTGATCTGCATCCTAAGAATCTGCTTCGCTACGTCCAGATCCTTCATGGTAAATTCCTTTGCTAACTACTTCTTCAGCTTGTTTATCTCCTGTAAACACGATCCTGTAACTAACATGTCATCAACATACAACAATAACACGATATAGCTGGTCTCGAACCTCTTGAAGTAATAGCAATGATCTGAATTGCATCTGCCATAGCCATTGCTCTGCATGAAGTTATCAAACTTCTTATACCACTGCCATGGAGCCTGTTTCAATCCGTATAAGCTCTTCTTGAGCCTACACACCATCTCTTCCTTTCCTTCCTTAATGAAGCTAACAGATTGCTTCATATAGATTTCTTCATCCAAGTCGCCATGAAGAAAAGCAGTCTTCACATCTAACTGCTCAAGGTAGTGATTTTCAGCAGCTACCAAGCTCAACACCATCCTGATGGTTGTGAGCTTCACAACGGGGGAAAATATCTTCGTATAATCCACTCTTTTTCGTTGTTGGAATCCCTTCACGACTAATCTGGCCTTGTATCTATTCCTTCCATCATTCTCCTACTTGACCCGGTAAACCCACTTGTTATGTAAGGCCTTCTTCTGTGCAGATAGCTGGGCTAACTCCCATGTCTCGTTCGAGTGGAGAGAATCCATCTCTTCTTGTATTGCATGCTCCCACTGCTGATATTTGCTCACTTGCATAGCCTCCTTATAGCATTCTGGTTCTCCACTATCTGTCAAAAGTAGGTAGTCTAGTGACGAGAGATACCTGGGATTCGGTTTGGGTACCCTAGATGACCTCCTAAGCTCCTCGTCCTGGGTAGTTGGTTCTGCAACTGGAGTCTCCTTCGTTCTTTGGTCAGAATCGATGTTGTCTCCTCCATCTGGAAGTTCCTCTAAATCCTTGTACCCGGATGCGTTCGTATCCATAGTGCTGCTCCCACTGCTTTTGTCCGCCTTTGTATTGTCCCTGTCCTTATACATCACTTCCTCATTGAATATGACGTCTCGGCTTCTGATGATTTTCCTGTTATTCTCATCCCACAGACGATACCCAAACTCATCAATGCCGTACCCAATGAATGTACACTTCAGTGACTTAGCTTCCAGCTTGTCTCTGATATGGTCACTGATGTGGACATATGTCACGCACCCAAAGGTTCTCAAGTGTGAGAGATTAACTTTCTTACCACTCCAAACCTCTTTTAGAATCCCAAAGTTCAATGGAACTGATGGTCCGTGATTTATCAAGTACGCTGCTATATGCACCACGTCCGCCCAAAAAGTTTTTGGTAGACCTGCATGTAGACGCATGCTCCTCGTACGCTCTGTCAGCGTTCTGTTCATTCTTTCTGCTACGCCGTTCTGTTGTGGTGTCCCTGGAGTAGTCCTCTCCAAACGAATCCCGTTCAGAGCACAGAACTTCATGAACTCCTCCAAATTATATTCTCCACCATTGTTTGATCTCAGACACTTCACTTTTAGGTCTGTCTCGTTCTCCACCATGGCTTTCCACTTCTTAAAGATGCTGAACATCTCCGACTTGTGCTTCATGAAGTATACCCACACCTTCCTCGAGTGATCGTCGATAAAGGTGACGTGGTACGCCAAACCGCCAAGAGAAGACACGCTAGCTGGACCTCATACGTCTGTATGAACAAGCTCTAGCTTGTGAGCTTTAGGTGGTCTTCCACCCTTCAGAAAACTAACTCTCTTCTGCTTCCCGAAGATGCAGTCTTCGCAAACACCAACTTCCACAAAATCGATGCCGGTTAGCTTCCCTTCTGAGTGTAGAATCTTCATACCCTTCTCACTCATGTGTCCCAATCTATTATGCCACAGATCTGCACTCTCCTTGTCTGCAGCAATCGCGAGGGTGTCACTCGTATGTGAAGTTAGGTAGAGGGTACCGGTCTTGTTGCCTCGGGCAACCACCATGGTACCGTTGGAGATTTTCCATGAATCTCCGGTGAATATTGTAACATAGCCTTCTACTCCAAGCTGACCTACCAAATTAAGATTCCTCTTCAACTTCGGTACGTGTCTGACATTCTTCAGAGACCACTTAGAGCCCTTCAACTGTATTTGCATGTCGCCTCTCCCAATTATACTACAGGGTTCATTATCCCCCAAGTATACTTTTCTAAAGTCCCCTGCTACATAGTTCTAAAATAGCCTTCTATTAGCAGTAGCGTGGAATGAGGCTCCCGAATCAATAACCCATGAATCGGAATCGCTATCCATAGCGAGAATCAGCGCATCTTGCACAATATGAGCCTCCTGCTCATTTTTCTTTGGTGCTTTACAGGTAGAAGACATGTGGCCCTCCTGGCCGTAGTTCTAACATTTCCCCTTGATAGGTCTCACCTTCGAGTTCGACCTCTTCTTCTTCGACTTCGATCGATTCCTGTTTTGGTTCCCCCTATTATGGCTTCTGTCTCTCTGCTCGAGACTTAGGGATGAACCTTAACCTTCTGATTCATTCGATTTTATTCTAACCTCCTCAGATAGAACCATAGCTACCACCTCCTTCAGCTTCAACTTCTCTTTTCTCGCCGAGTTGCTGATTGCAGTCACGCAACCTACCCAACTATCCGGTAACTGCGATAGTATCAATAGGGCATGCACTTCGTCATAAAACTTGATGTTGACTGAGATAAGTTGATCAACAATCGTGTTAAACTCGCTGAGATGCATCGTGAAGGAACATCCTTCTGCCATCTTGAGGTTGAATAGTGTCTTGACGAGATGCATCTTATTTGCAGCTGACGGTTGCTCGTACATCGTTGTGAGCGCTTCCATAAGCCCAACCGTCGTCTTCTCCTTTAATATATTGTATGCTACAGATTTTGCGAGGGCCAATCGGACCTGCCCCAGGGCTTTTTGATCTAATATTTCCCAGTCCTCATCGGATTCTTCTTTCTTTTTTCCTTTTGCTTTACCCATCAACGGATGGTAAAGATCCTTCTGGTACAGATAGTCTTCCATCTGTGACTTCCAGTAGGCGAAGTCTGATCTGTCAAACTTCTTAATTTTTTATTGCCTTCTTCTGCCATTTCGTACACACACAGATCTGAACAGGAGCTCTGATACCAGTTGTTGGGGTAATAACAGATACGCTCTGACACCCGTTCTATGGAATTTGCCCTACCGGATCTTGCTTAAAAAAAAGAAATCACAGCAAATCTAAATTACAAGAATAAGAACACCTAGTTTTAACGAGGTTCGACAATTTGCCTACGTCCTCGGGAGCCACACAAATAATTTCCTTTATATTAAAGAAGATTACAAAGCTTGTATAAGAACAGATCTCAACTTAAGATCTCTCAAAAAAGAAACAAACAGAAACTCTCTGTTGTTCTAAAAGGCGCGAGTTTTTCGAACTGAAAAACTCCCCTCTCTCTTCAATAAATCGCTACAGGAAACAGGAGATTTTTCCTCTGAAAAATTCTCCGCTGAAGCTCTGCTTTAATGGCCGCCGCCAAAATAAATGAGATCAGAAAGAAGAGAACGGGGGGCAGCTGCTTCTCGTGCATAGGGTTTCCTTAAATAGGGAAACCCTAGCTAACAGCTGGATCTAACCGACGCAGGTGGAGAGAAAAGGCGATCTTTGATTTCGCCTGATTCAGTCCACGCTTGAATCCGCCTGTCGAAGCCCCAAAATCGCCAGTAGTCTTTCGCGAGCTCAAATCCGCCTGCAATCATGCCACCTGCAAAGAGGATCTTACCAGAGTAAATAGCCTCGCCTGAAGCCCTAGATCTCGCCAGCAGAGGATCTCGCCTTCGCGTGATCTGGACTTTGCCCGCACGAGGCCGTCGACCTCGAGTTCGCCAGCAAGGGGGTTTCGCCTGCAGCTCGGATGACCTCGCCGGAGCTCGCCGGAGGAGCTCATCGCTGCTGACAGGTATGGGCTACACCCATTTTCTAACATAAAAGATAATTATCATAGAGAAAGTTTGTTGTCTACTAAATAAAAGACAATTATCATTGAAAGTTTGTTGATTGCATGAGAAATTATCAGATTGTGGGAAGGTTTGTTTGAGGGTGTGATTTGTTTGAAGGTTGAGGAACATTTACGATTTTTTAGAAGGTAATACGATTAATATCCTCATAAATTGCACTCTTTTCTAAATTAAAGATAATTGCCATAGAGAGAGTTCGTTGTCTACTAAATAAAAGACAAGTATCATTGAAAGTTTGTTGGTTGCATGAGAGGTCATCATATTAATGTAGGAAGGTTTAGTTGAAGGTGTGATTTGTTTGAAGGTTGAGGAACATTTACGATATTTTAGAAGGTAATACGATTAGTATCACAAAGGTAATCAGTGGGTCTGAAACACTACATACGTGATGCATCAAAAGAACAACATCCTTAGGGTAATGCACTTATCTGTAAACCTTTTTTTCTGACAGAAAGAAACAGGAAGATGCCCTATTCATATATCATAAAGTAGCCAAAAAAACCTATCCTAACCTTAAAGTAAACAAATAGCCCGAATCAAAGAATAGAGAGAGGACCATAACCGTCACCTATTATAAGGGGAAGGAAAAATTGAAGAAGAGAACTTAAACACACAGCTCAAGAAGAAGATAGAAGTGGGAGTATGCATCGTTTAGAACTATCACAAAGCTCATATTTACATCAAAACCAAAATAAGTTTAGGTAGTATTTGTATATTAGTAATTACACAAGAGAGTTAGATCAACATATAGATTCCTCAGAAGTTGTCATCCACTCGAGCCATGTCGTGGGATGAGAAGTCATTTTGCAACATCAACTGGGTTAATCCCCTCTCAGGCACTATTTTTTTGAATAATGGCAGCTCTCTTAGATGCAAGGTTACTTGTCTATATCATTATGAAATGAGTAATATTAGAAACCAAAAAAATCGGGGAGAGACTTCTGTCTCTTTGAAAAATTAGATTATTTCTTGCCCTCCATAAACACCAACAAAGAGATGGGAAAAGAATAGACCAAAGAAGTCTATCTTCTTTGCCTATTAAAAAGGAGCCATTGGATTCCAAAATGTAACTGAACTTATGTGGTAGATGAGATCTCTGCAGGAAAGCCAAGAAGAAGCTCCAAACCAGTTTCATATAGGAACAATTATGGAATAAGTGTTCCTCGCTTTCAGGGACTTCGTTGCAGAGTAAGTAAGTAGTGTCATCAGTCCAACCTTTTTTGCCTTAGGTTCACCTTAGTATTAAGCTTCCTCTTGTGAGGAATCCAAAGGAAAACTTTCAATTTGATAGGGGTTATAGAGTTTCAAATAAAATTGTAGCCTCTGAATGGAACTCCAGTGTCATTGATGAATGTGTATAATGGTTGGACATTGAAGGTGCTAGACGGATGGTATGGCCATCATGCCACATCATTGGCATTGTTAGCTTGAGTGGGAAGATTAGAGAGAGAGTGTGTGTCTCTAAGAGCATGGACCTCAGATATTTTAAGGTTGGTGATATGCCTTCTAATCAGTGGTTGCCATCTCCACTGATTGTTGTGGAGGATCCCTTGGGACCTAATGCAGACATGAGCCGAGATGGAGAGTTTATAAGCCTAAGGGAACAAAGATGCCAAAGTATCGGGAACTATCCATTTATCCTTCCAGAATCTCACATAGGATCATTTCCCTAATTTCCATTGAACTAGACTCCTAAAAGCCTGACTGCACTAGGATATATCCCGCCAAAATCTAGAGGCTGACTAGCCTGGTGGTGTGCAACTGGGATTAGGGTAGTGGGAGGAGTAAAGAAGTGAGGACTTTACTCAGGAAGGGTTCATTTTGAAGTACCTTCCATATCCATTTGGAAAAGATGGCAAGATTGAAATCATGGAGGTTGAGAATGCCCAAACTCCCTTCTTTCTTTGGTCTACAAATCAAACTCCATTTAACCAGAGACTTACAAGGATAGTAAGAGTCTTTGCCACCCCATAAAAAGTTCCTTCTAATCTTATTGTTTGCGTCAAAAACAAATTTCTTTATAGCATCTATTACAATGTTTATCGTCTTACAATAGAATCACAAGAGTAAGCTTTTTTATAAGACACTTATTTACAAAAGAAACAAAAAGAGGATCTCCTAGAAACACATGTAAAAATTATTTATCAATCGCTGCTTGCGTGGGATCTTTGCCTATGCCGGGGACGCGTTAGCCTATGGACGACCGATTCACAGATTTGGATTGATCATGAAGAAGATTCAGTGTTCTTATTTCAACTGGGAAACATGCACAGAAGTAAATATCTCTGCGATGTGAAATACATACTCTTCTCGAGATCAAAGCGATGTTTGATCTCAAGGAAAGGGGTGAAGGCCTGCAGATCTCTCAAAATCTTCCTCTTTATGCATGAAGTTCGCCAAGATCTCACCTTTTGCTGTGAAATTCGTGGGTTTCTGCTCTCAATTCGTCAGTCTCTCCTTAGCCCGCTCAACCCTCGTGCATAAGGATGCCATGAGGATATTTATAGGCTTCGGATACCGTGTTTGTGGATAAGAATTTGTGATTTAGGTGTATCTTCAAATAGTAACGACTTTCTCATGTGCAAGGATGTTCCCAAGGTAGTTATGGAGCCAGTGGACCACACAAAACCCGACGAAAACATCAAAAATGTGTCATCGGCTTCTTTGTGTGCGAGACACCCTAAGGTGTCTCACACTTCCGAGACGCCTTGAGGTGTCTTAGAATTTGAGCCAGCAGTTTGAGTCTTGTCGTTTCATCATTTTTTCGTTTCGTCATTTCGTTGTTTCGTCGCTTCGTTGCTTCGTCATTTCGTTGTTTCGTCGCTTCGTCTTTGCATTAGACGATGCTCTCTGACTTAGATAACAACGTTCTTCGTCTTCTCTTCGTCTCGAGCTGTGTTCAAAAACCTATAGGAAATTTTTTATGCCTACAGATACCCCTCCAAAGTTTTTCAGCCTCCTCAGTATTTTATCAAGGAGTCTAGAATACTTTGGACAAGATAGGTTGTTTTCAATCCCTTCAATATTTTGTCGATGAGATTGCATGAAAAGGACCTGTGAATAGCTTCAGTTCTTCGACTTCTTCGGCTTTCAACCTACTCAGTATTTTATCGAGCATTCTAAAATACTTCTGGTGTTGTGTTTATCGCCTGACCATCATCAAAATCTAGAACTGAATCTGTGTGTTGATTATCTGAATTAGCTTGCGTCATCGAGTTGATGTTGAATTGATCATCCTTGTTGAGAATTTGCATCTGAATTGTGGTTAAACTTCGTGTGTGGGACTCCCAAGGGCAATTTTGGTATCAGAGCCTTTGGTGCACATATTGTGTACGTTGAAGGCATGTTGTAAGCGTACTAGAGATAGGCTGGAAAATGCATCGAATGCATGCCGAAGGGATCCTTTGTGCGAGTATTGATTGTAGGACTAGCCGTAGGCGGTGATACAACTTCTATTTTTAAGGCTACCGCACATCTCAAGGACTTCGAAAATGTGGTCAAGGCTCCTTCTGAAATAGAATTCATCAAATCATTGGATCCAACGATTATGGAGACTTCGATTGGACTTGAGGCTACCCTGGGTAATCGAATCACGAGACCAACTAATGAAGCTAGTATGTCAGTGACTGTTAAGGTAATGTTATGGAGGAGGAAGTTACCAAGGCTTTGACTACCACCGCAGACTTCATAAAAGATGATTTGAAGGTGGAGCTTATACGAGCTTATGAAGAGAAGCTCTCCGAGCTAGAAGAGAGAATCCGTCATCGCAATCTGGTTATCCAAGCATAATAGGATTTTTAGCAAACCCTCAGCCATCAACAAATTTGATGAGTATTTATCGATTACCGTTTGAGTCGGGCTAGCATGTAGATCGTTTAAGTCCATTCCACATGTAATGTTGTGCTAAAAGAATAAACTCTTTTATATTTAGTGATACGATATTGAATATGTAGACTTCATCTTTCTTACGGGAAGAGACTACCTGACAACGTATATTAGACGTAGACTTATCTCTAATGAGGGATCGAGATAAATTCCCTTACACCAGAGAGGCATAGATTTAGTTGTTGTCAAGTTAATAATAACAACTGGGTACACGTGTGGACTAGCTACACGTATAGACTTTTGGAATTTTGTCTTTTTAGGACAAAGACGAACCCTGTTTTGTCTTCTCTTAAGGCAAAGACGAACCATTTGCTGGAGAGGAAGAAATTTCTTTTCTATCCCTTGTTTTAAAAAGAGACTCGGAGTGGGATCTCCACTCTGAGAATCTTAAAAGGTGAAACTAAGAGTGGAATCTCCACTCCGAGAATCTTAAAAGGTAAAACTAAGAGTGATATCTCCACTCCGAGAATCAAAGAGATTCGGATAAGCCTAACTGTCAGAAGATTTGATTATCCAATCTGAAGGTGGACCTCTCGTTTATTAAGAGAGAATTCTAGTTTTGGCCCTAACTATGGGAAGGTTTGACCAAGGGGGGTTTGAGACGATCCTAACTGTAGGAAGGTTCAATCACTCAATTTGGGTGGAGATCTCTTGTTTATCAAGAGGGGATTCTAGTTTTGGCCCTAACTGTAGCAAGGTTTGACCAAGTGGATGTTTGGAACGATCCTAATTGTTCAAAGGTTTAATCGTCCAATTTAAGTAGACCTCTTGTTCATGAAAGGAATCGAGAGGGGATTTTGGCTTTACCTCTGACCCTAACTATCAGAAGGTTTGACCAAATAGGGGTTTGAGACGACCCTAACTATCTGAAGGTTTGATCGTTCGTTTTGAATGGACCTCTCGTTCGTGGAAGGAATCGAGAGTGGATTTTGGCTTTGGTCCTAATTGTTTAAAGGTTTGACCAAATAGGGAGTTTTGGAACGACTCTAACTGTTTAAAGGTTTAACTATCTAATTTGAGTGGACATCTCATTCATGGAAGGAATCGAGAGGGAATTTTGGCTTTTGTCCTAACTATTCAAAGGTTTGACCAAATGGGGGTTTGAAACGATCCTAACAGTTTAAAGATTTAATCATCCAATTTGAGTGGATCTCTCGTTCGTAGAAGGAATCGAGATTGGATTTTGGCTTTGGCCCTAACTGTCAGAAGATTTGACCAAATGGGAGTTTTGTTGAGGGAAGATTGATCGAATAAAGTGATTGAATCTCGTCTCAACGAAAGAGTGCTCAAAGAGTCACAGTGGGAGGGTTGCTAAAATTAATCCGACGACCAAGAAGAATTTAGCAGATTCGTTCTAATTGGATTGAAGCCGATGAGATGTGCTTCATCTCTAACGGAACTTAGAGCCAAAGTAGGAGAGTTTTAACCATCTTAGTAATGATTAAACAGTCATAGTGGGGGAGTCTTAATCATTTCTGTAATGATCAAGAAAGAATTATTCAGATGGTTAGTTTTCATCTTGAATAATCTAATGTCGGGTTATCCTTAAGAATACTATATGTATTATTCTCCAGGAACTTCCCGTTGGTGGGCACAACTACCATTACATCCGCATAAGTACTCTGAAGGTGAGGTATGTACCCGATGACGAAAGCTTCAAATGATGCCACCATCAGATATTGATTTCATATTCTTCTCGAACTTCGTATCCACCCCCAGCTTTTTAATGAAGCTGGGTTCTGCGATGAGCGCGTTGTATTCAGCCATGTCATTTGAAGCATGCAGCTTAAGGGAGCAATTTAACCTCGTATACCTATCAGAGGTAGGGGAAGCAACTTAACCTCGTATACATGTCGGAGGAAATGGGATCAGTTTAGCCTCATGTACCCGTCGAAGGTAGGGGAAGCAGTTTAACCTCGTATACCCATCGGAGGAAAGGGGATCAGTTTAGCCTCATGTAGCCGTTGGAGGTAAGAGAAGCAGTTTAACATCGTATACCTGTCGGAGGAAGGGGTGAAGAAGTTTATACTCGTGTACTCATCGGAGTCTTCAACGTTATGATGTCGGCGTTAACCAAGGCTTGGATTATGTCTTTTAGAACGAAACAAGTCTTGGTGGGATGAAGAATTCTCCTGTGATACGCATAGTATTTTGGGTCTGATTTCTTGTTAGCTTCCTCCTTATTTTTAATAGGTGGTAGCTTGATTTTATTATTGTTCAGGAGGTATTCGAAGATGGCTAGAACATCATCATCCTTGAAGGAGTATCGTTGTGTTTGAGGCGACTGTTGTGGTGATTGCTATCGCGATTGTCATTGTAATGTTTGATTAACATCAACAGTAGTCACAGACGTTGTCGGTGTTGACCATCTTGTTTTGATGATGTTTAACAAACAATTTACCACTAATATTGTTTGTCTAGTATTTGTGTTTTTGTATTTATTATAGACAAACAACGTAGTTGGAGGATGGATGGAATAGAGCTTCAACGATCATATCCAAAGGAGATTAGCAGAATGTCGGGTTGAAGCTTATACAATTCAAGTTAAAGATCAAGTTCAAGCTTCATCCGCAACGTGTACTAAGTTGAGCTACAATGAAGATCAAGATCATTGCTTGGGTAACTTTAGTTTAGGTGTTATATTATGTGTGTTAAGTACGTTAAGCTCAATATCATATACACACACATTTATTGGTTTCCTTGTATATATATGTAGTCACATATATATACAACATAAGTTTTGGTTTTCATGTTTATAAATATGAAATTACATATTTCATATTTATTATTGTGATTTGGTTTAACTATTTAGATATGAAACAAATATATTTTCATATACATACTCCTATGTTTCATTCTCTAATGTATTTGTGAAAATATCATATTCTTAGTTTTTGGACTTAACAATAATCATATACATATCTTATTAAGTCTATATAATCATTGTGCATAGTTTCAAAACATGGTTTAGCCAAAATGTCAAAATTCACATGTTTACATTTTCATGTTTTGGCCTATTTTGTAAAATAATGATATTTTTCATTTGGGAAGTCCTTTTTGAAAACCAGTCATTGTAGCATGTTTATTATCATGTCTACAATCATTCCTCAAAGTTTTATATTTTTTAGAATTTATTTGATATTTTTAAACAGTATTTTAAAATTAACAAATCAGTTTTTGGAATGTATCAGTATGCGGTCGACCGCACCGGTCGACCGCACCTGTGTTCATTCATCAGTGGGCAGCAGAGAGTTTGTCAGTCGATCGTTGCGGTCGACCGTGAGCTCGAGACTTCCCACGGTCGACCGCACCGGTCGACCGAAGAAGTCTCTGCTCGTTTTCTCAGCTTGAGATCTGGATCGCGGTCGATCGCGAATTTTTTCGGTCGACCGCCGATATGACCGTTGGTTCCCAACGGCTATTTTTTGAGCTGATTTTTCTGAGGCTGTTTTTGTCATTTTCTTGGGGTTTTGGCTGAGATTTTGAGTGGGTATAAATACCCTATTGCTGTTCTCTTTCAAGTTTAACCCAAGAGAATGTTTTAACAAGTTTTAAAAGAGTTTAAGTTTGTTTAGTTTGTTTTTGGGGTTTGCTGTTACAAAGAGGAGTTTGCATCATCTATTGAGGAATTCATCTTCAATATCCTTTCATCCTCTCTTTGTGTTTATAAAGAAGTTTCCTTAACTCTATTTCCTAGTATTTTT